>CAWUFW010004635.1:0-222500 GCA_963921515.1 Calotriton arnoldi
GCCTTACATACCTTATGATAAGGTTTGGACAGGCTGTCGTGATGTAGGTGTGCCCCTCACTCCCTGGGAGCTATCTGTGGCTGGCATATGTCCATCTGAGACAGGCATGATGACCTATGCCAGTCACATATACAGTGATGCGTTGAACAGCAATGGACCGATCGGTGCCTCCTGCCGGCCCATTGCTTTCAATGTGTGCGGGTACGCGTTGTACCCCTGTGCGCGTTGAACTGCAATGGACCGATCGGTGCCTCCGGCCGGCCCATTGCTTTCAATGTGTGCGGGTACGCGTTGTACCCCTGTGCGCGTTGAACTGCAATGGACCGATCGGTGCCTCCGGCCGGCCCATTGCTTTCAATGTGTGCGGGTACGCGTTGTACCCCTGTGCGCGTTGAACTGCAATGGACCGATCGGTGCCTCCGGCCGGCCCATTGCTTTCAATGTGTGCGGGTACGCGTTGTACCCCTGTGCGCGTTGAACTGCAATGGACCGATCGGTGCCTCCGGCCGGCCCATTGCTTTCAATGTGTGCGGGCACGCGTTGTACCCCTGTGCGCGTTGAACTGCAATGGACCGATCGGTGCCTCCGGCCGGCCCATTGCTTTCAATGTGTGCGGGTACGCGTTGTACCCCTGTGCGCGTTGAACTGCAATGGACCGATCGGTGCCTCCGGCCGGCCCATTGCTTTCAATGTGTGCGGGTACGCGTTGTACCCCTGTGCGCGTTGAACTGCAATGGACCGATCGGTGCCTCCGGCCGGCCCATTGCTTTCAATGTGTGCGGGTACGCGTTGTACCCCTGTGCGCGTTGAACTGCAATGGACCGATCGGTGCCTCCGGCCGGCCCATTGCTTTCAATGTGTGCGGGTACGCGTTGTACCCTGTGCGCGTTGAACTGCAATGGACCGATCGGTGCCTCCGGCCGGCCCATTGCTTTCAATGTGTGCGGGTACGCGTTGTACCCATGTGCGCGTTGAACTGCAATGGACCGATCGGTGCCTCCGGCCGGCCCATTGCTTTCAATGTGTGCGGGTACGCGTTGTACCCCTGTGCGCGTTGAACTGCAATGGACCGATCGGTGCCTCCGGCCGGCCCATTGCTTTCAATGTGTGCGGGTACGCGTTGTACCCCTGTGCGCGTTGAACTGCAATGGACCGATCGGTGCCTCCGGCCGGCCCATTGCTTTCAATGTGTGCGGGTACGCGTTGTACCCCTGTGCGCGTTGAACTGCAATGGACCGATCGGTGCCTCCGGCCGGCCCATTGCTTTCAATGTGTGCGGGCACGCGTTGTACCCCTGTGCGCGTTGAACTGCAATGGACCGATCGGTGCCTCCGGCCGGCCCATTGCTTTCAATGTGTGCGGGTACGCGTTGTACCCCTGTGCGCGTTGTACCTCAATGGACCGATCGGTGCGCACCCATTGACAATGGGCTTGCCTGGCAACGGACGCATTTTCGAATTTCGAACGAGTCGGTTGCTGGAAAATCAGTTGGTCACCCACAACAATGTTGCAAAATCATGTATGTCATGAGGTTGAAGTTTCGAAGGATGCTGTGGGCGTGTTTTGGTGCTGCTATTCCATGGATTGGCCAGATTCAGAAGATGCAAACGACTTGGACCTATCACTTTGGACACAAGGGACAGTATCTGCCTCTCCAGCACATATATATTGCTGCGTGTTCCCCTGAGAGCCCACTTGCCTGCACTACATGCTCCAGGACGACATCTGCCACTGCACTGCTGCTGTCTCTGCCCCTCTGGACCCTGCAATGGCACGTACTGTGGAGAGAGCCCCAGCCTTCAGCCTTGAGGAGAACCAGGCCCTGCTGGACAGCCTACTTCCACAGTACAGCAAGCTGTATGGGACACCAGGGGAGCAGGTGAGTGTTCTGTGCACTGCCTTTCTGAATGTGCATTTTGTCTGACTAGCAAGGCTGAGAGTCAGCACACCACTGGCTAGCAGGCTCACTGAGTAGTTGTCACCCCCCATAGTGTGTAGTGACTTGCACTGGACAGGTATGGTGCAGTGACAGTGCTTCTGAACAGGGTTTTACTCCCCATGCAATGATACCATGTAGTGACTTCTGGAAAACTGTCCATGGGCAGCCGTGCACTGCCTGGGTACACCATGTGCCCCTGTGATTGCGACATGTATATGCAACTGTGTCATGCACGGATATGTTGCATGTGTAGTAATGGCCTTATCACTTTGTCATCCTGACAGGCTTCTGCCCATCGGAAGCATGAGATATGGAAGGACATCGTCCGGGCTGTCCGGTCCGTGGGGGTCTACAAGCGCCGGATCCGCAACTGCCAAAAGAGGTGGCAGGACCTTCGGGGCTGGACCCGGAGGATTGCACGGGTCCAGCTGAAGCTGTCGCCTCCTCGCAGGAGGGGCGGAACACGGACCCTGACCCCCCACATGCTCAGGATCCTGGCGGTGGTCTTTCCAGACCTGGATGGGCAGCTGAAGGCCAGAGAGCAGCAAGGAGGGGGTGAGTCAAAGACTGCACTGTGTACTCTGTCTAACATGCTATGTGCCCTCCTCGGGCCTGGTTAAACTGCCACAGTACGGCAGTCATGTTGTCCAGGAGCCATGTCCCTCTATTGTGCACTGCCCACTCCTCATCTGATACCCAGGTGTGGCCCTTACATGCATGGAATTCTGTCACTTAGGACTGTGTCCTTGCAGTTTGCTTGACTCAAGGTGGGAGACAGCATCTGTTTCCCTGACTCTGTGGTGGGCATCATGGGTGGGTCCATTGCTTACACAATGCCTGTATTCTGACATGTATTCAGCGTGTTACTTTGATCTGTGGTCCAATTGCTGAGCTGATCCACCACATGTGGCTGGGGTACCTGGCACACACCCATGCTGCGGGTGGGAACAATGTTTGGGCCCCAGGAGTATGTATATGACGTGTGTCACACATACTTAGCCAGCTGCCTACAGTCCAGGGCTCATCCCTCATTCATGTGGGGCTGGACAGTCATGCCTACTCCAGGCCATACAATACACTCTGTACTCCCACTCCCGTGTATCAGCGGACACATTGTGCACAGTGATTTGACCCCTCAGGTGTCTGCCTCTGTGTCAGTGTGCTGTGGATTATTCGCCAGGACTGCTGTGGAGTTTCTTGGTAGGGGCTCAGCATGCCACTGGAGATGTGACCATAGGAGACGATACTTGTGTGACACATAGGTGTCTGATTAGCTGCCCATGCAGACTGGGGCATGTAAATGTGAAGTTCAGGCAGCTGTTCCCCATGCACAGCAGAGTGTGAGGGGCTCAGGTTCAGAGGGTAGTGTCACAGGTCTCCCATATGTCCAATAGGTATGACCTGGACAGATGAGGGTTAAGAGGATGTGTTGTGGGGGGATGTACATGTGCACTTGTGCAGCTCCAGGACTTGCATTCCCCATGACCTACTATTGTGACACAGTGCAGAGTGTTGTTGTCTGGCTGCAAAGTCATACATCACTGAGCCAGTGATGTATGACTTTGCAGTCATGCCTCCACCATGGCATGTGTCTACTGATTGGTGAGCCTGCAGGGGAGTGACATGTGCTACATGCACACCATAGTGGCTCTGGCTATCAGGACATGGGTGCATCATGGTGTCTGTCGCTGGTATGCATCACATGCATTTCCTATTTGACTCTGGGCATCCCTTACATCCGGTAACCTGTACTGACTCAGTGGCAAGAGCTGTGATGTGTCCACACCGTGTCCTCTGCACTGTCCAACTACTGTGTACTTGGTGCATGTGTCAACACTGGGGTGTTGCAATCCAACAGACACCAGACAGATGGGTGCAAGGCCATGTGGGATGTGAGTGCCATGCTTGGCATCAGACTGACAATTGACTTCTCCTGTTCAATTAGTGCACTTTTAGCAATGTACAACTAATGATGCCAGGGCTTGCTCTGTGATGTGCTGTGCTCACAGTGGTGTGTGCGTTATGTGCAGGTGACTGATGTCTGTCTGTTTCCCCATTGTTTGCAGATACATCCACGGCCACGGAAGGGGACAGCTCCACGGACCAGGAGGAGCCGGAGAGCCAGACTGGGTCAGCAGCCGAGGAGTGGTCGGAGGGACCCAGTGGCACGGAGGGCGAGGGGAGCCACACCGAGGAGTCCTCAGCAGCATCCACCTCAGCTGAGGACCAGAGCAACTCGGAGGATGACTCCCTTGTGGAGGCGGGTGTCAGCAGCCACCACACCCCAGCTAGTGTTGCTGTCCCCGCCACCACCAGCACCACCACCGCCCTCCCATCGGCTCCCATTCCCCAGGTCCGTGGAGGCTCCCATGTCCGGGAGCGTGTCTCCTTTGGGCCAGGCACCGCACCCCCTGCCCCTGTGTCCCCTGCTGCCCTGAGTGAGGAGTCTGTGTACCTCCTTCGCCAGCTCCATGTAGGGCAGACAGCCATGCTGAGTGTCCTCCATGCGCACACCGCGCTGTTGACTCAGCTGGTGTCGTTCATGGAGGGCATCTCATCGGGCATGTCTGACCTACAGAGGGGCAATAGGTCCATGGACTCCTCCCTGACGGCAGCAGTGTCCCTCCTCAAACGGTCCCTCACCCCTCCTGCCTCTGCTCCATCCACACTCCCCAGCACCTTACCCATCCCAGGGGGACACACACCGGCACAGGCACACACCAGCACACACACATCCAGCACACTGACACACACGCCAATGACAAAACGCACACGCACGCACATTCAGGGGACTGAAGCCAGACTCACAGGGGATGGGGCCCTGGAACACACACACGCATCCACATGCACTGCGCAGTCCTCAGTTCCCTCTCCCTCCAAAGCACCCTCCCTTGCCTCACCTGCAACCCCAAAGTCACAGCAGCTCTTCCTCTGTGACCTCGGCCTCTTCCCCACCGATGAAGCTGCTCCAGCATCCTGGGGGAAGAGGAAGCCCACCCACACGGAGCAGAGTGCCCCTCGCCCCCGGACACCCTCCCCCAGGCGCAGACGGACTGAGGCCCCCACCCGCAAGTCCCCCGGAGTGCTAAGAGCAAGACCCCGCCACCGCCCTGCAGCTCAGGCACAAGGTCTCCGTCCTCCATCCCTCAGGCCCCCACTGCACAGGTGCCCCCACCACACCCTGCCCCAGGTTCCCCCACCCACAGATATACCATCCCCAAGATGCTCCGGCCTTCTCCCCTGCCACTTGCTCTCCCAGCACCACACCCCCGCTGCGCTTGTCTGTGCCACTGATGTGGTGAGGGTGTCCTCCCCCTCTGTCCAACCCACCTTGCCTGTTCCCCATTCTCCTCCCCTGGAGGTAGGCACTGCAGTGGAGTCCACTACCGCCCTGTCTGACTTGGGCACTGCAGTGGCGGACCTGTCCACCCCATCTGCAGGGTCCACTGCAGTTGTGCCGGCACCCACGACATCTGTGTCATGCCCCCCAGTTGTGCCGGCACACACCATGTCAGACACCTCCACTGCAGTTGTCAGTGGCTCTCCAGCACCCACCACCCCTTCCCTGACTCCCCTGGTGAGCCCTGATCCTGTCCCTGCGGTGCCTGGCCTGCCCCCACGGTTGCCCCTCCTAGTGGATTGTCCCTGGTATTGTGCAGGCATGCGTAGGGTGACATCTGCCAGTGTCACCCTGTTTGAACTTTGACAATGGACTGGCCATTGGCCTTTGCTCTAATTTCTTCTGGACGTCGTTATCAAACAACACATATGCTGAATAAAGCAACTTTCTTTTCTCTAGTGCTCATGCTTCAGATGTACATGTTGTTGGTGCAGCTAACCATGCCCTTGCTGCAGTGATGGTGATATCTGGTCTCATGATTATGAAGTGTCACTGTGCAGGAACCCATGTGGTCCAGGGGGAATGTGTCCTATCATGTGGTGTATCCATGTCATCAATAGCAGCATCTGAGGGTGTCATGTGTTCAGTATTTGGCAATGGGTTTCCTACTTACATTGGCAATTTCATATCTGTGGCTTCCACCCCTGCACATCTGTTGTGCCTGCCATCGTTGCATTTGTCTACTTCCCTGACCGTGTTGCCATCTCCAGTGGACATGCAGGTTTGGGCATCAATGGGGAGGGACTCATCCGTGTAGTCAGTGCAACATTGCTATACAAGTGTGTTGGATCTGTGCTGATGATTCCGTTGGCACATCCATGACCAGGCTGATGTGATGGGAGCCCTCATTTGGTGCTAATTGTTGATTGTGTGACCAAGTGCTCAGCTGACATGATGGGGCCCTACTGAGGCAACATATGGCACAGCTTTCCTCACACAGGAGTGGAGTCCCCTCATGGCAGTGTGTACACGTGTGACATTGCCTGCGCCCAAGGTGTGTGTTGTATGTGCATGTCTGTGTGTTCACTTCCATTCATCTGCGCATGCTGTGATCCCTAGTGTTGTACCTGTTTGTGATGCTTGCTGACTTGAGCTATGTTCCCCCAAAGTCTTCTCCCTGTGTTCTCTGTGATGTGGGTGCATGGCACATTACTGGTCATCAGGGTGTCACCCATAGGTGTGTTTGCTGTCAGGGCAGAGTTTGTGTGCAGACGCAGATGGGTCACAGTCAGGTTTCCCTTTGGCACTTGTTGTTTGCCCCTGTCATGTGATTTCCAGTTTGTGTTATCTTTCAGTGATTGTGACACGTTGTGTGTGTGACTGCTGGCACTCCTTAGGGACCGGGCTGCAATGTTGGTTGTTGTCTATGTGTGTTCTTTGTGGGTGACCTTGGCTTCTTCATTGGTGTGTGACTGTGGCTGGGATCCCATTGGTCGGTGTGGTATTGCCGTCATGTCCATGTACAGCGTAGTGTGCAGTGTGTCAGACATTCAGGAGTCTTGTTGAGTGTCCATGTGTGATGTGTTTCTACACCTTGGTTCCCACCCACCACCCTGGAATAGTCATGGGTGCATGTGCAATGTCACCAGTGCATGTGTACTTCACTGCTGCACATTGTTGGAGGTCGAGGGGTGTGGTCTTGAGTGTGTGCAGATGAGAGTTGTTGCCCGGCTAGTCCCCTGCCTCCATGTTGGCCTTGGCTTACTGGCCATGCTGATTGATTTGTGCTTGTGTAGGTGTGATGGTAGTTTGTTGCTCAGGACACCTGACTGTGGTTCACAGTGTGAACGACATTTAGCTTTGTCATCACAGTGGTATTTTTATTCAGCCCAGGGTCACCACATTGTGGGGGCCCTGGGGGTGGTGCTGTGGTGTGTCTGTGACTTGCTGTGTCAGTTGTTGTTCCTACGTGCCTGTGTGACATGTGTGTTTTGTGCTCCCTCTCACCTGTCAATGCCTGCTTGCCCACATCAGGGATTTGGATCCATGAGTTACCTTAGTGTGGCAGTGTATGCACATCTGTATGATTGGTATTCAGCTCTCCTCATGTGTTGTGTTGTTGCCTGGGGACACTGGCACCCCCACCCCTCACCTGCTGTGTATGATGACAGTGTTGGTCTGCCTGTTTGTGTTTGTGCATCTGCACCACTGCATTGGCATTTCTTGGGTGTGCCATTGGCTGTATGTTGTTTGGTGTGTTTCCCCTGCTGTCCCTGGGACTCCTAGGTCATCGGTCAGCACAGTGATCATGGTTTGTGTGTCCCATTGCTGCCATGGTATGGTATCTGTTCACCTCACATCTGCTGTCTCCACAGGGTATCTGCATTTGTGTGCCCATTGGTGCAAATATGTGGTTCTGCATTCTGATGGTCACTTCTGTCATTGTGTCATTGATGACTGTTGACGGTCTCAGCCCCCATGGGTGTTGTTTGTCTGCACATGGCCAAAGGAATGTTTCATTTGCACTGCAGTATTTGGCTCCCCCAATTTATGTTGCAATGGGACACATACACTACTTTGCCACAGATGAGTTTTTGGTTCTGTGACCAGGAATGATCCATGCAGTTTGGCAGTTGCAGCTCTTTCTTTGTCAACAATTACCTTTTGGTCACTGTGATGATGAGGGTGTAGACCCCATTGCCACAATGGTCAAAATGTGCTTCAGCTATGGACCCCACACTTGCCTTTTGGTCACTGTGATGATGGGGGTTTAGACCCCATTGCCACAATGGTCAAAATGTGCTTCAGCTATGGACCCCACACTTGCCTTTTGGTCACTGTGATGATGGGGGTTTAGACCCCATTGCCACAATGGTCAAAATGGGCTTCAGCTATGGACCCCACACTTGCCTTTTGGTCACTGTGATGATGGGGGTTTAGACCCCATTGCCACAATGGTCAAAATGTGCTTCAGCTATGGACCCCACACTTACCTTTTGGTCACTGTGATGATGGGGGTTTAGACCCCATTGCCACAATGGTCAAAATGGGCTTCAGCTATGGACCCCACACTTGCCTTTTGGTCACTGTGATGATGGGGGTTTAGACCCCATTGCCACAATGGTCAAAATGTGCTTCAGCTATGGACCCCACACTTACCTTTTGGTCACTGTGATGATGGGGGTTTAGGCCCCATTGCCACAATGGTCATGGGCTGCTTGCATTGTGGGTGCCACACACATATATGTGTGGCACATGTGCTAGGGGGTCACATTGTATGTTCAAAGTCATGTTCGGTGTTGTAGGCATTTGACACAGCCTGCTCACACGCTTGTCATGGTGGTGGGGGATGTCTTAATCTTGCATTCCCTAGGTTGTGGTGTGCTTGTTGTGTCATGCATTGTCCATCCTATGAGTGGGGGTGGTAGTAGTGGTAGGCATCCAGCCCCCTGGGTGAGGGTGGTAGTAGTGGTAGGCATCCTGCCCCCTGGCTAAGGGTGGTAGTAGTGGTGGGCATCCTGCCCCCCTGGATGAGGGTGGTAGTAGTGGTGGGCATCCTGCCCCCTGGCTAAGGGTGGTAGTAGTGGTGGGCATCCTGCCCCCTGGTTAAGGGTGGTAGTAGTGGTAGGCATCCTGCCCCCTGGCTAAGGGTGGTAGTAGTGGTAGGCATCCTGCCCCCTGGCTAAGGGTGGTAGTAGTGGTAGGCATCCTGCCCCCTGGCTAAGGGTGGTAGTAGTGGTGGGCATCCTGCCCCCTGGCTAAGGGTGGTAGTAGTGGTGGGCATCCTGCCCCCTGGCTAAGGGTGGTAGTAGTGGTGGGCATCCTGCCCCCTGGTTAAGGGTGGTAGTAGTGGTAGGCATCCTGCCCCCTGGCTAAGGGTGGTAGTAGTGGTAGGCATCCTGCCCCCCGTGGGTGAGGGTGGTAGTAGTGGTGGGCATCCTGCCCCCCTGGCTAAGGGTGGTAGTAGTGGTGGGCATCCTGCCCCCTGGCTAAGGGTGGTAGTAGTGGTAGGCATCCTGCCCCCTGGCTAAGGGTGGTAGTAGTGGTAGGCATCCTGCCCCCTGGCTAAGGGTGGTAGTAGTGGTGGGCATCCTGCCCCCCTGGCTAAGGGTGGTAGTAGTGGTAGGCATCCTGCCCACCTGGCTAAGGGTGGTAGTAGTGGTAGGCATCCTGCCCCCCCTGGGTGAGGGTGGTAGTAGTGGTGGGCATCCTGCCCCCTGGCTAAGGGTGGTAGTAGTGGTAGGCATCCTGCCCCCTGGATGAGGGTGGTAGTAGTGGTGGGCATCCTGCCCCCTGGCTAAGGGTGGTAGTAGTGGTGGGCATCCTGCCCCCTGGCTAAGGGTGGTAGTAGTGGTGGGCATCCTGCCCCCTGGCTAAGGGTGGTAGTAGTGGTAGGCATCCTGCCCCCGTGGGTGAGGGTGGTAGTAGTGGTGGGCATCCTGCCCCCTGGCTAAGGGTGGTAGTAGTGGTGGGCATCCTGCCCCCTGGCTAAGGGTGGTAGTAGTGGTAGGCATCCTGCCCCCCTGGCTAAGGGTGGTAGTAGTGGTGGGCATCCTGCCCCCTGGCTAAGGGTGGTAGTAGTGGTAGGCATCCTGCCCCCTGGCTAAGGGTGGTAGTAGTGGTGGGCATCCTGCCCCCTGGCTAAGGGTGGTAGTAGTGGTGGGCATCCTGCCCCCTGGCTAAGGGTGGTAGTAGTGGTAGGCATCCTGCCCCCTGGCTAAGGGTGGTAGTAGTGGTAGGCATCCTGCCCCCCTGGGTGAGGGTGGTAGTAGTGGTGGGCATCCTGCCCCCTGGCTAAGGGTGGTAGTAGTGGTAGGCATCCTGCCCCCCTGGATGAGGGTGGTAGTAGTGGTGGGCATCATGCCCCCTGGCTAAGGGTGGTAGTAGTGGTGGGCATCCTGCCCCCTGGTTAAGGGTGGTAGTAGTGGTAGGCATCCTGCCCCCTGGGTGAGGGTGGTAGTAGTGGTGGGCATCCTGCCCCCTGGCTAAGGGTGGTAGTAGTGGTGGGCATCCTGCCCCCTGGCTAAGGGTGGTAGTAGTGGTAGGCATCCTGCCCCCCTGGGTGAGGGTGGTAGTAGTGGTGGGCATCCTGCCCCCTGGCTAAGGGTGGTAGTAGTGGTGGGCATCCTGCCCCCTGGCTAAGGGTGGTAGTAGTGGTAGGCATCCTGCCCCCTGGCTAAGGGTGGTAGTAGTGGTAGGCATCCTGCACCCCTGGCTAAGGGTGGTAGTAGTGGTAGGCATCCTGCCCCCTGGCTAAGGGTGGTAGTAGTGGTGGGCATCCTGCCCCCCTGGCTAAGGGTGGTAGTAGTGGTAGGCATCCTGCCCCCTGGCTAAGGGTGGTAGTAGTGGTAGGCATCCTGCACCCCTGGCTAAGGGTGGTAGTAGTGGTAGGCATCCTGCCCCCTGGCTAAGGGTGGTAGTAGTGGTGGGCATCCTGCCCCCTGGCTAAGGGTGGTAGTAGTGGTAGGCATCCTGCCCCCGTGGGTGAGGGTGGTAGTAGTGGTGGGCATCCTGCCCCCTGGCTAAGGGTGGTAGTAGTGGTGGGCATCCTGCCCCCTGGCTAAGGGTGGTAGTAGTGGTAGGCATCCTGCCCCCTGGCTAAGGGTGGTAGTAGTGGTAGGCATCCTGCCCCCTGGATGAGGGTGGTAGTAGTGGTGGGCATCCTGCCCCCTGGCTAAGGGTGGTAGTAGTGGTGGGCATCCTGCCCCCTGGTTAAGGGTGGTAGTAGTGGTAGGCATCCTGCCCCCCTGGGTGAGGGTGGTAGTAGTGGTGGGCATCCTGCCCCCTGGCTAAGGGTGGTAGTAGTGGTGGGCATCCTGCCCCCTGGCTAAGGGTGGTAGTAGTGGTAGGCATCCTGCCCCCCTGGGTGAGGGTGGTAGTAGTGGTGGGCATCCTGCCCCCTGGCTAAGGGTGGTAGTAGTGGTGGGCATCCTGCCCCCTGGCTAAGGGTGGTAGTAGTGGTAGGCATCCTGCCCCCGTGGGTGAGGGTGGTAGTAGTGGTGGGCATCCTGCCCCCTGGCTAAGGGTGGTAGTAGTGGTGGGCATCCTGCCCCCCTGGCTAAGGGTGGTAGTAGTGGTAGGCATCCTGCCCCCTGGCTAAGGGTGGTAGTAGTGGTAGGCATCCTGTCCCCCCTGGATGAGGGTGGTAGTAGTGGTGGGCATCCTGCCCCCTGGCTAAGGGTGGTAGTAGTGGTGGGCATCCTGCCCCCTGGTTAAGGGTGGTAGTAGTGGTAGGCATCCTGCCCCCCTGGGTGAGGGTGGTAGTAGTGGTGGGCATCCTGCCCCCTGGCTAAGGGTGGTAGTAGTGGTGGGCATCCTGCCCCCCTGGCTAAGGGTGGTAGTAGTGGTGGGCATCCTGCCCCCTGGGTGAGGGTGGTAGTAGTGGTGGGCATCCTGCCCCCTGGCTAAGGGTGGTAGTAGTGGTGGGCATCCTGCCCCCTGGCTAAGGGTGGTAGTAGTGGTAGGCATCCAGCCCCCCTGGGTTGGGGTGGTGGCGCGCATTCAGGCCCCTGTGTGCATATGTGGCATTGGTGATGGGCATCCCGCCCCTATGGTGCTGCTGTTGCTGGTGTAAGTATATTCAGATTCCCAGTGTATGTGTGTGATGTGTCGTGTACGTGTTGTATGTGTTTTGTGGTTGGTGTCTGACTTACCTTCTGCGCCGTACGCGTCCGTGCCTGTTCCGGTAGTAGATGTAGAATATTGGTATGATCGGGACGAAGGGATTCATGGTTGGTTCGTGTCGTTCGTCCTTCTCGTTGCTTCGCGTCGTCCTCGCCGCTTCGCTCGTCCTCGCCGCCTCGCGTCGTCCTCGTCGGTGCCGTGTTCGTCTCGTAGCCGTGGATCGTGTTGTGGCGCGATTCGGAGCTTATGTGCGCCTCTCCCGGATGCTTTGACGTGCCGTGCGTAGCGACGGGTTCGGGCGCGTACGGGAAGCGCATCGTACTTGTCCGGCCGGACGGGGCTGCATTTTCCCTTCCGTGCGACTCGATTCGGCGTTTCCGGATTCGCCTCGGTCGGAGAACAGGACCTGGTTTGGGTGAGTACGGCTCGGCCGGAATTTTTGCTGTTGTGCGCATCGTACTTGCTCGTTCGGTGTGCTGTACGGATCGGTCGGGAAACAGGCTTTCGCATGGCTTTTTTCCCGACCGAATGGTATTGGGTGCGCCTCCGACCGAGATCGGAATCGGCCCCTGAGCGTTGTGACAAGGTGCAATACATACTCTTGGTACTAGACATAGAAAGTGGACTTACAATGAGGGTCAACATACACTGAATCACAACTGTGGCGGCCATATTGGAACATCATTATAATACATACCGCCAAGTTAATACACTGTTGTCCGGTTGTAAACGGTTGCATAGCTCGCAAATACAGTATTGCAATACATAATGTAATTCGATTTGCACTTTCCAAAGGAAAGAAAAGGAAAAAACAGGAAAAAACAATATAATGTCTTGTACATTATTAATATACATAATGTCAGTGTCATTAGATGTTCCAAAGGAGAGGAGGAAAGACAAAAGTAAAAGGATCACTTCCCGATGTCCTATTGTGCCAACTGTTAATACTATTCGAATACAATTCTTATGGATTAGTGTGTCCCCACACAGGACCCTAACCTTGTGTTAGTGTCCCTTATCCCTATCGGTACTTAGGCTAAGATCCGAGTGCTCGTGCTTTCTATATACAGTGCAAAGGAGTCTTAATGCCTGCTTAAAGACCAAGGGTAACGCTGATACTAACATGCGTTCTCCCCTACTAGCGCCAAGTGGCAAATGCTCTTATTAAAGGCGAGTGCTCATATTGCGAGCAAGGTCAGGGAAATAATTAGTGTGTCTTACGCAATACTAGCGCCAAGTGGCAAAAACCGTTAGGAATGTGGGGTCACACACAAGGGAGAGCCCCTACTACGAACGTGGGCTCCTCCAAGGCAGTACAAGTGGTGTGCTCTCTATATACAGTGATGCAAAACTAAATTCATAGACTCTGCATAGGGCTGGACATCCAACTGCGCTTCCTACATGTCCCTGACCTAAGTTGTGCAGTGTACAGTGAAACGATGCTAGTGCCAAGTGGCAAGAGGACCTCTATTCATAGTCCACGAGTACCAAGTAAACAATGTGAAAAAGTGAAAATAGTAAATAGGGTAAAAAGTTCTTATCTATCCATCAAATGGTGCACTCCCAGAAGAGGGGAAGAAAAGGGTAGGCGGCCCGTGATGTGCCCGTGGAAATTCGGTGTGCCCCTTCCTTTCCTCCTGTGAAAGAAGAAACATTGCATCATGAAGGAAAAACGCCCATGGAGAACAAATGTTGAACACATATTACTCCTCAATTAAGTGTGTTGCTAATTCTTCATCCTGATTGTGCCACTTCGGGTACTTGGTCTCGAGATCTAGTTTCCTTCATGATGCTCAAATAACTGTTTTACATTATGTATTGCAATACTGTATTTGCGAGCTATGCAACCGTTTACAACCGGACAACAGTGTATTAACTTGGCGGTATGTATTATAATGATGTCCCAATATGGCCGCCACAGTTGTGATTCAGTGTATGTTGACCCTCATTGTAAGTCCACTTTCTATGTCTAGTACCAAGAGTATGTATTGCACATTGTCACAACGCTCAGTGTGTGATCAAGAAAGTTTATCTTTCGAAACGCGTTACATTGAAGAAAAATAAAACTGCTTTTCAACAGCTTCCGAGAGCGCGCTTTACTTTGCGGACCTTTGGAACATTATTGCCGGTTTGAGCTCTGCCGGCTTAGTGCGCCACCAAACAACGGGCGGATTCCCCGGGAGGGGCTTTCTAGTATCGAGTATATATATATATATATATATATATATATATATATATATATATATATATATATATGACGTAGATATCAAGCGTTCCTAAACCTCCAGGATGGCGAGAAGGAACAGGCGAACTCCTCTTGTGGTGGCAATGAAGGTATTATTTTATTTCTCACTGCTGCCTGCCATATATATATATACATATAAAACAATATTTTGTACAACTATATTTTTGATATCGATATTCTTTTTTCAATATTTTTGTACTTACCATTATAAATATAGGATGTAAATCTTTTTTGACATCGATATTTAAAACTCGATATTGTGGTATGGGGATATTTTAGGTGTTGATATTCTGTCAGTGAACCCTCCTATATTTCCACACAGTTTTGTACCCTTGAACTTCCCAAACATCATTGTCTGCCCCTGCAATCTGTATGGCACCTTTGAGTACTCTGTTAAATCTTTCTATCATATCATTCCCGCTGGGATTATAGAGAGACGTGGTGCAATGTTTCATGCTCCCTCTATGGAAATAACTCTTAGCTTTGTTAGACAGAAACTGTACCCCGTTGTCAGTGATGATCTGTATGGGAAGCCCCTCATCAGTGAAAATCCAATCAAGAGAAGATAACATGGTGTCCGTGTCCACTTTCTCCACAACTTTTATGACAGGCTATCGTTAAAGTACATCAATGGCTGTCACAATATATTCAGACTTAAAGCCAATAGGCCCCACAATGTCCACAGCAATGGTCTCCCATGGGTTTTTAGATGCACAGTGTTCACTCATAATGGGCCTCAGTGTCTTCAAAGACTTGTCCACATTGGCACATGTTATACAATTCCTAACTAAACATTCAATGAAAATGTCCAAACCTGGCCACCAAACTCCTTTTTTTTACAGTTTGTTCTGTTCTTAGGATACCTCCATGTCCTTCATGACCCTGCATAACTATAGCTCGTTTCAAACCATAAGGAGGCACACTGCTCTATCACCTCTCCAAATTATACCATTCACACAAGATAATTCATTTCTCACCTCTCAAAAAACATTGTAACTCCCAACTAAGCATACTTCTTGTAGCCCAATGCTTTGCCATAAATTTCCAAACCTCCTATAAAGTCTCATCTTTAGAAAATTCTTCTACCTTTTTTTCTATGGGAGGGGTACCGTCATCTTAGACTAAAGCAATCTGATACTTGTCCCACTCTACACGCACATCCTCTTTGATGGGTAAAGGCATTCTTGATAAGAAATCTGCAGTGACATTGTCCTTACCTGAAACATACACCATTTTGTACACAAAATCTTGGAGTCTCATCGACGCCCTGGCAATTTGTGCAGACGCCTAAGACGGCAGGAAGGCATACCAAGGGTTTATGGTCACTTCTAATATCACATTGTTTCCCCCACACAAAAGGCTTAAAGTGCTCTAAAACCTAAATGCAAGCCAAGGTCTCTCTTTCAATAGTAGAGTACTTTTCCTCTGCAGGTGAGAGTGCTCTAGATGCATACACAATAGATTCTCCGCCATCTTCTAATTTCTGGGCCAAAACTGCACCTAACCCCTTAGAACTGGGTTCTGTAGTGACAACGCATGTAAGTTGGGGTTCAAAACCAACCAGCGTTGGAGCCTCACAAATAGCTAATTTCACGTCACAAAATTCTTTATCACATTCAATCGACCAACAAAATTTGCTTTTGTTTTTAAGCATCTGCCTAATGTTATACGTCCATCAAGAGAAATTCTGTATGTACTTAGAATAAAACTCTGTAAGACCTAGGAATGATCTTACATCATCCTTGGATAGAGGAGAAGGTGCTGAATGAATAGCCTTTACTAACTCAGGTTTAGGTCTTACACCCTCCTCACATAAAACATGCCCCAAGTAAACTTGCATTTGTAGTGTCTCACAGTCATACCTTTTTCAAACAAGATCGCTAACACTTTTCTAAGGTAAAATCATAGTCTTCTTTGTCCTTTCCAAGTATTAAATGTCATCTTGGAAGGAATGCACATTTTGAAATTCCCCAAATAGATTATGCATGATACGCTGGAACACGGCCACAGCCGGCAAGATGGCTGCCGACTGACCTCAATGAGAGTTGCTGCTGCTTCTCTCCCTCCGGGCTCATTTGAAATTGCTATGATAGCTATTTGAAAACCACCTGGGAACATTCCCCCCCCCCCGGCCTGGGCACCTACCTCTACGATGATATGCGGCTGTTGGGCATCGGGGTCCAGCTGAAAGCAAGGTGTTTTGCCACAGTTGTGTTCCTGCTGCCGTCAAGCCTTCGGAGTTGTTCTGGTTTGCTTCGTGGGAGCCGCTGGTGCTTTGCAGAGAGTATGGCCCCAAAAATAGATAAAACCGATAAAACGGCTAAAGTCTTTAGCAAAAGTAAAGATGACCTGAGCACATCTGCGGATACCGCGGGGGCTGGTGCCCCCAGTTTTAGTAATTCTAAGTCTGCCTCTGGCTTGGTGCGAGGAGGGAGCCATACATGCCGAGGAGGAGTACTGATGCCAAAAAAAATGGATGCTACCGGGAGAGATATCGGCGCTGCAGGCGGGACCCGGCTCCGGGCAGCGGCTGCGGCTGCAGAGGGCGCAATGAGGCAGACAACGGTGGCAGAGGCTTTTGCGATGTCTTTGCCACCTGCCGTAGCTCTCCAGGGGGTATCTGCGGATGGTGTAGCGGGAGCTACGGGAGCTCGGGATCCGACACAGCTTACACAGCTGAGTTCTGAGAGCTCTGAGAGCGAACTGCAGGTAAAATCTGGACCGGAGCAGGGATTGTCAGCGGACTGTACCCAGCTTCAGTTTCAGCATGCACAAGAACCTCAAAGGGCTCGCATAGATCGAATTGCAGAGAATGTTGAACTTTCAGAGTATGCCACTACTGAAGCCTCTCACATGGTGGCACCGGATGAGCAGGGTGACAGCGCTGTGCAGGGCGATGAGTGGGGGGACAGCGCTGAGCAGGGTGATCGCGCTATGTGCAGAGAAACGACAACACATCTGAACCCACAGGGTTACCGGTTTTGGTGGCAAGAAATCGGATAGAGGCTAAGAATACAAATGGCGACGATAATGCCTGCTCAAGCCCTGTCTTAACTGAGGGGGTCTCCGCCACTACACTGGTAGACCAAGTTCCACGGCATCGTGAGACGACGCACGGATCTCCAGAGGGGGACCAATTTTATTCTCTTAATGATGACTCTGAATCTCCTGCCCTTACCGAATTTAACACCACGGAAGAAACTGATTCTGAAGAGTCCTCTACTGTACAAAAAGGCCCCCGCAGTAAAGTTGCACTCCAAAAGCGAAGAAATCGATCCAGAGGTAGTTTGGCTCAGACCGACACGGCTATGGCAAGAAAATTAGAATGGGATTACTCAGCTACTAGCATGGTTTATGAGAATAATGGGCAAACAGAACTAGATGGCTCGGCTGTATCTTCTGGACCTCCTGCCCCACCTACATTGGACTTGGTATATTCTACTTTAAAACAAATGCAGGGAGAGGCCAGAATGGAAAGTAGAAGATCGTTACAAGCTACTAAAAAGCTGCAAGCTTCTATCCGCAAAGCAAATAAACTCTGTACAGAAATGGCCGAACGGGTCACACATGTGGAGGATAGAACTGTGGCTCTGGAAGAGGAAGTCAATAAGTTACAGGAATTTAAGGTGCAGCAAGAAAAGCAAGCAGTGGATGTTTGTTGGAAACTCGAAGATTTCGAGAATCGCCAACGGAGGAACAATGTTCGCTTATTGGGGGTTGCCGAAAATGCGGAAGGGGCCAATATAGTGTCTTTTGTGGTGTCCTTGTTAAAGGGGGCCTTTCCGGACCTTGCCCAATGGAATTGGGATATGGAGGTCCAGCGGGCCCATCGTTTCCCAATGGTGCAGAGGAAGAATGTTCCATCTAGGCCGGACATGTACCCGAGAGCAATCATGATTTATTTTGGGAACTTTCTTCTTAGACAAGACATTATAGACAAGGCCAGGCCTGATGCCAAGAGGACTTTTGATGGGCACACTTTCTTCGCACGCCCCGATTTCTGTCACGCTACAGTGGAGCGTAGATGGAGACTTCGGCAACTGATAACAGCATTTCAGGGGGTGGGCTGCGAAGCGTACCTGTTATTTCCTGCTCGTCTTAAAGTTATAACTAATGGGCGGGTTCGAATGTTTTCCTCTGAAGTGAAGGCACAAGAATTCCTGACGGAGCTTAAGGAGGCCAAAGGAAAGGCGGCTACCCGCTAAGCTAAATCGGGTTTGATGATTGTCTAATAGGATTATGGATTAAGGATTGTGTACACTTCTTCTCTATGTATCAGTGCTGGTTTTTTACCAAGTTGAGTGGGGGGGGGGGATGGGAGGTGGTGGTTTGTTTTGAGGTTTGTGGGGGAGAAGAAGGTGCGGCAACACGAGAGGTGAGATTGGTTGCCACACATAGGTCATTTTTGACCTATTTGCCTGTATGGGTTGTTGGGGGGTGGGGGTGGGGGGTGGTTGGGCTTGGGGGGGGTAGGGGTTTTCACAGCATAGCATAGCACTACGTATGAGGAAATCTTCAGGAAAAAGTTTTAGGAAATCCAGAAGTTGGTCTTTTTGTAAAGAAGAAGGGATGGAGGTGAGCCTAGCTCGGAGAAAGTTGCGTAAAATAAGTATGAAATTCAATGTAGGAGGGCAATCACTTAAAATTATTTTATGGCTTTCATGAATCTTAAGATCGTATCTATCAATATCTGTGGGCTCAATGATCAAGCTAAGAGACAAAGGTCTGCAATAATATTGAAAGTTCTACGTGCTGACATATTATGCGTACAGGAGACGCACATAGAGCATACTAGAGCAGGGATTTTAGAACAATTAGGCTTTAGATTGTTGGTGGCTACAAAGCAAGGCACTAAAACCAGAGGGGTAGCTATCCTCACTCGTAGGAAAGACTTAGGGGCCGATTCCGATCTCGGCCGGTAGTGCTCCGAATCGGATTCGGATTTACCGGATCCGATTCGGAGCCCTGTTTCCCGACCGAATCGTATGCGGGTCCGGCCGAGCGAGTACGATGCAGGCACCCGCGAAATCTCCGACCGACTCGAACGCGGCTTCAACACGCTCCGACTGACTCGCATGGACACGACTCGCACCGCGCTATGGAGACGTATCCCGGCCGGGTAAGTACGATGCGCGCCGTGAGCAGTCCGACTGACTCGCGCCGTCCGGCTCGAAAAAGCTGTCGGAGGCGGACTTTGGGGGTCCGCGTCGGACCCCCTGTACGCGTAGGCGCGCGAGTCGCACACAGGGGGACCCATGGGTCCCCCTACCTGTGCATGTACGCCGCAATGCGCATGGACGCGTACACGCTGTAGGGGCGCCCTTGTCCGCCTCGCACCCATTGGAGTCAATGGGAGCCCGCGTACGCGTTGTACGACAGGCTCCCACTGACTTCAATGGGAGTCCGACCGACTCGAGTCCGATGGCATGCGTGCGCATCGTACTCGTTCAGTCGGACTGCCAGAGTCCGATTCGGTCGGAAATCTCTCCGGGTCCGGCTCGGTCGGAGAGATTTCCGGCCGGAATCGGCCCCTTAATAGTTAAAAGGACATTGTCAGATAGGTGGGGACGATGGGTTTTAGCAGAGTGTGGGTTTGCTGGGGAATTATTCACTGTGTGCTCGCTGTATGACTCAACAGCTGATGATCCTGAGGTATTGGAGTTTTTGGATAGGGAATTTGCCCAATGGCCTACTCCACTCATAGTATGCGGCGACTTTAATATAAATGGGCTAGGAGGACTTTGGGGTAATACCGGCAACCAATACGTTGGACGTAAAAGAAAGGTTTTTAAGGCACTCACTAATTTGATCAAAAATCACGGACTTATAGATGTATGGAATTATTTAAAAATTAATGATGACGGTAGCACCTTTTTTTCTGCCCCACACAATGCGATTTTTCGACTCGACTATTTCTTTGTGTCACACTCATTAGTGTACCGGGTTACAATTGAGAAACTCCCTAGGATATTGTCAGATCATAACCCTCTTGTTCTCAATCTGATCTTTACTAAAGGAGAACGGGCTGAGCGGACTTGGACCTTTGAAAGAGGGCTTTTAATAGATTCTGAGTATGTTTCTTATATGAAGGGGTGGATCACGGCCTTCTTTGATATAAATAGGCATAGTGCCAGCACAGGAGTTGTTTGGGATGCTTTTAAAGCAGGGGTTAGAGGTGAGACTCTCAGTTTTAGCCTCTCCCGGCAAAAGAAAGAGGCGCAACATGAAGAAACACTCCACAAAAACTTAGCTAGAATTGAAGAGGAACTAGCCTCTGCTGTTAAAGCCGGCTTAGTCACTACTGATATCTTGCATCGGCTTGCTTGGGCAAAAGCGGGAATAGGTGAAAGGGCTGCTGCAAAGGCCTCAGTACGCTTTTTAGCGAAAAAGAGCAATGCTATGAATTTAGCGAGCGGGTAGGTCATACTTTGGCAGTAAGACTCCGACAAAGATGTGCTGCCAGTGAGATTAATGAGATCAAAGATGAATGTGGAAATTTAGTTACTGACCCACGTGGGATTCAGGTAGTTTTTCGGTTATTTTATCAACGACTATATGGGGAGGAATCTCAGGATTCGCAAAACTTAGCTCAGGATCTCCTCAATAGTATACCCCGGCAGAGTATCGAATCTGCAGATAGGGAAAAGTTAGAGGTAACTTTGACGCAGGATGAGATTTATGATGCGCTAAGAAATCTTCCTTCGGGTAAGGCCACGGGACCTGATCAGACCCCATTGGAATTTTATAAGATCTTTCTGGATGAAATTGGACCTGTCCTTGTTGAAACGATACATTGTGCACAATCAGGGAGCTCAGCTCCTGCATCTTGGGCAGGCGCTGACATCATAATATTTTTTTAAAAAGGCAAGTCACCCCAGGAGCCTGGGTCGTATAGGCCCATTACACTTATAAATAGTGATTCAAAGATTTTTTCAAAAGCCTTAGCGACCAGATTAAACACAATTATTGCTAAAACCATCCACCCATGCCAGCACGGGTTTATACCCGGGAGGGGTACTACCCAGCATATTCGACGTGTAATAACGCTGTTCGATGCGGCAGAAGTCTCAGGGGACTCTATGGCTCTGCTGCTCCTGGATGCAGAAAAGGCTTTTGATAGGGTCTCCTGGGACTTTTTATGGGAAGCAATGAAATGGTTCGGAGTTGGGCAGGGGTTTATTGCAGCTATTCGTGCTATGTATAATGCACCAACAGCCCGATTAAGAATTAACGGGAAATACACAACATCTTTTGAGATTAAACGGGGCACCCGGCAGGGCTGCCCATGCTCACCCCTTTTATTCGCTATATATATAGATCCCTTAATCCGGCTTTTAGAAGGTTGCCAGGAAATTAAGCCAATGATTTATCATGATATTCAAACAAAAGTCCTTGCTTATGCTGACGATGTGGCTTTAGTAACCCCCGATCCATTGGCAGCAATAGCAGCAGTTGAGAAGATTGCTTTAATATTTGGTAGGATCTCTGGATATGCCCTGAATAAACAGAAGACCCAGATAGTTATTAATCGGGGAATTAGCTTTTCTGATCCACGGGTAACAGATTCAGCGGTTTACCTGGGTATCTCTATAACCACTGATTTGAACTCACTAGTTGCAATAAATACTGACCGTATAATCCGGAAGGCAAGGAAAGATTTTGATAATTTTCATAATTTACATTTATCTTTAGTTGGTCGCTGTAACGTGGTCAAAATGGTATTTCTACCCAAAATACTCTATTTATTCAGGGCTATTCCTTTAGAATTCGGGAAGCAATGGTTTGTTGCTTTAGAAAGTTTGGCAAATTGATTTGTTTGGTCTCATGGCAAAACAAGGAGAGCCCTTCGTTATATGTCTTTGCCCTCGGTGAGAGGGGGTTGGGCACTCCCAGATTTTAGATTCTATTATTGGGCTGCGGCTCTCCACTATATGTGGGTGTTGTTTGGCGGGTACTCAGCAGAATCAAGTGACGTGGATTCGTTGCCTGATGTTTATCGGCTACTGGTGGGTAAGGATGCTGCGAATTGCTTTCTGAAATTCAGTGAGCCGAGCTATTATAAAAGAACGAAGTTTAAGACCATGTTAGCAGCCTTTAAAATCTGGGTTTGGGCAGAATGAACTTTTATACTCAGATGTATGGTAACCCCATGCTCCCGGAAATTTTTTCAGATCAGATTATGGCAGAATGGGCAGGGCATGGTCTCGTGAAAGTGGGTGACTTGATGGGCTCCGAGGGAATGCTCCAATTTAAGGATATCCAGGACAAATTTGGGCTAAGCTCAAAGAATTTTTTTTAATATCTTCAAATTAGAAGCTTCCTGGGTAAAAAGTTGGGTGGTGGTAATGGCTTTTGTAGTAATAAAGTTATAGATGTTATAAGAAGCAGCAAGGGTTGTAATATAAAAGGAATTTATTGTGAACTTACATCACTGAAGCATGATGATCTAGAAAAGCATGGTGAAAAATGGAAAGATAGGTTGGGCACTGAACCGGATAACTTTTTTGATTCTTTAGAGTTGGGGCAGACTGTGCTATGCTCGGCTGGGCTTCAGGCACAGCACTTTAAGACGCTATTCTCACTTTACTATACCCCGGCAAGGATAGCACAATGGGGAGGACAGGTGGGAATTAGGTGCCCACGGTGTAATTTATTAAAAGTGGATTTAGTCCATATGTTCTCCACCTGCCCGCGGCTTGACTCAATAAAATCTTCCATTACGGCCTTTTGTGAACACACCCTGGATATCAAAATTAAAATTACCCCAACCCTAATACTTCTTGGGATCGATAACTCCCAGGGGCAAGTCCCGCATTTTAGTTTTATGTTTTTAGCTATGGCAGTTCTCCGAATATGCGTTGCCGCAGCCTGGCTAGATCAAACTGCCCCAACTTTTCAACTATGGCTAGCCAGATTACTCGCGATGTTTAACCTTGAGAGGGGAATTTATGAGCGGCGGGGTAAAAGAGGGAGAATTTTGGGGAAACGCATCTGGGACCCGATTTATAACTGGAAAGAATCCCAAACCTAATTTAGGTCCTGATTCCCGAAAATGGATCGGCATTGGATAAAATATATCTGGACAATTGTTGGGGCTTGTTTTGTTTTGTTTTGATTTGATTTTTCTTTGTTGGTCCCTTTTTTCCCCTCCTTATTGAGAGATCACTCAAAATATATATATGTTGGGAAAAAACGCTTTAAAGTAAGAATGTAATTTGATTTTGTAAATTCTGGAAGTTAAAATATGGAAGTATTTATCCTCATTCGTGTATGAATTATATATGTATTATGGATGCTGTTTATAATTCAAAAATCCTCAATAAAAATATTTAAAAAAAATAAAAAAGGAACACGGCCACAGCCGATGCGAGTTCGAATGGCATCCTTTATATTGGTAACAGCCTATGGGTGTAGTAAAGGCAGTGAAACTCTTGCAATTGTCTTACAACACAATTTGGTGAGAAGCAGCCGATAGGTCAATGGTGGAAAAAAAGTGCTAACATGTCTGAAATGTGCTGTGAAGGGAATTGGTCAACCAAAATGTTTTTATTAAGGTTGCGCAAATCAATGCACAGTCCAATATTAGCATGTCTAGCAACTACAATGGGGGAAATCCATTTGGATGATTCGATGTTTTCAATTATATCATACTCCACTAATTCGTGAAGTTCTTTTTCCATTTCCCCTCTAACTTTGATGGCATATTCCTTGCCTTGTAAATCCTAGGACATGCATCTCTCTTCAAAACAATTTCATGTTTGAAATTAACTAACTCACCAATTTCATTACTGCAAACCTTAGGGAATTTCTTTAACATAACATTACCAGTACCTTTACACTCATCCCCAACCATAACGGGATCAGGGATGTTAGGATTGAGTATCATGTTAAGTTTACCTTGTTCACACCAGCCCAAGACATGCAGTTTTGCAACACACTCACGGTTCTTGAATCTGAAAATTAAAGAACGTAAACCTACTATTTCTATTCTCTCCCCTGAATATCTCTCAGGGTTGATATCAAGTTTCTCCAAACTGGGCCCTAATCTGTCAGAAAATATGAACATCCACACACTTTTATTAACTATAGAATAACGAGACCCAGAATCTGCATAAATTTGTATCTTGACCCCACCGATCATCATGTCACACAAAGGCTTTTTCTTAATCTGTACATTGTCAATGCTGAATATTATATGTTCACTATCCTTAATGTTCCACACAAATGAACTTGCGATTTACTGTTGCAACAGTATTATCTTAAATTCTCTCTATTGCCCTCATAATGTTTCTCCTTACCACTCCCAGAATATTTTTTTTTACCCTCAGCATTCTTTGAAGCAGTCTTGTTACCAATTTTACTTACTACCTAATCACTTTTCAATTTTTATTTTTTTTTTAGTTTAAAGAGCTTTATTGAATTAATTAGAAACATAGGTACAAAATACAACAATATTCATGAGAAGGTAGCAAAGAGTTAGCAGACTGAATAAATAATCTAAAGGAATAAAAAAGTTTAGAATATCTTACATTAATAAAAAAATAATCCAAAATGAGAAAACGCTAAGAAAAAATTGTACCTATAAACAGAATAGCATTTTACATTTTGTTTTTTCAGAAGAAGGGAAAATATAATAAAGAAAGAAGAGGAGAGAAGAAAAGAGAAAGGGTCAAAAGACAGACAGAAAAAACAAAGGAGGGGGGAAAGAAAATAAGTATCTTCATCTAATACCATATCAGAACTTCAAAGTCATAATAAACATAATGGTTATAAAAGGAGGAAATAACTGCCCAGTTGGCCTATAAAAACATGAAATTGAGGAAGAGATGAAAATATTCATGGAGGTTGATAAACAAATGAGTTATTCTGATTACGTAGAGCAGATGCAGATAAATAGTTGGTAAGTGGAGACCAGAAGGCATCTTTCCGAATAAGCTGTTGAGATGTTGTAGAGGAAGCTCTATCCAGTCTATGATGATAGCAAAGAAGGTTCCACCAAGCGGAGAAGGAGACCTTAGAGGCATCCTTCCAATTAGTGGTGATAACCTGAAAGGCAATAGCAATTAACAAGTCCACAAACATGGCCACCCTACGACAGCCGAACCATTTTGCAGAGTTGCTTCCCATAAATATAGAGTAAATGTCAAAGGGAATTCAATAGAACAAATAGAGGATATTGACTCACAAACTTTAGACCAGAATCGGGCTATGTTAGGGCAAAGAAAAAAGGAATGCATTACAGAGCTGGGGATGTTGGGACAAACCCAGCAATTCGGGTATAGGTGTGAGCAAAACTTAGATAAAGATAGTGGAGTCAAAAACAGCCTCTGGTAAAAATAATAAAGGGTCTGAGTAGTACTAGAGTTACAGGAGGTGTGGTGTATACGAGTGGAATTCCATGTATGAACAGAAAGGGTATGTTGTAAATCGGATTCCCATAAAAGTTCAACCTTACTTTTAGGGCGACTAGGAAAAGAATAGTGAAGGTATTTATAAATTTGAGAGGCTTTAATATATGGAGAGGTGGATAAGGGTTCGAACATAGGGTCTTGAGAGGGAGAAGAAGATCTAGAAAGTAGAGAAAGCCGATCCATCAAGAGCAAACGTAGAGATTCATATCTAGGTAGAGAGGAGACAGGTAGATCAAAAGTGGACTGAACTTCTTGTGGGGAGAGGCAGCGAGAATCCCGTATTAAGTGCTTGACCAGGAAGATCCCCTTTGCAGCCCAGGTTTTCCCAAAAATAGTGCGATTGGACAATTTAATACCTTTATTGTGCCAAAGAGGTGAATCTAAAAAAATCTGCAATGGACTAAGAGATTTACATCTAATCGAGTGAAAAGTTGAAATGAATTTTGAAATCGTTGGGTAATTAAAAGAGCGAGGGGGGTGAGTAAAACTAGCCAAGAGAGATAAAGGAAAGGGAGAAATCAGAGATTCCTCTAGTTTATGCCATACAGAAGTACAAGTTACCTCTGAAGTAGATATATATGGTATCATTTGGCGTATTAGAAAGGAGGAATGGTACTGACGAAAATTAGGAAAGTGAACAACACCCTGTTCTTTAGGAGCGGAAAGCAAGGCTAAAGACATACGGGCTTTCCGACCGTTCCAAAGAAATTTACTCAAGAGTCCATTAAGAGTCTTAAAAAACTTCAACGGAAGCTTCACCGGTAGCATGGACAAGTAGAAATTGATAACAGGAAGCAACTTCATTTTAATAGTATCCAGTCTACCCCACCATGACAAAAAAAGAGGGGACCATCTATCTGTCATGTTATTTACCTTTAATAGAATCTCCTCCAAATTATATTGAATTGTTTTTGTAATAGAAGAGGAGTATTTTATCCCTAAACAAGTGATGTTATTGGTATTCCATTTAAAATCAATTCCCTCAAACATACTTTTTAAACAATACTTATTTAAAGGTAGTACTTCAGATTTTGAAAAATTTAGTTTATATCCCGACAGGAAGAGAGAAGTTTGGTAAAAGCAGGCAAAGAAGTAGAAGGATTCGAAACATATAACATAATATCATCCGCGTAAACCGTGAATTTAATTTCAACAGTTTTGTGCATAAATCCGCGAAAGGTGGGGGAATGTCTTAGAGAATGAAGGAATGGCTCAAGAGAGAGGATAAAAAGTAACGGGGAAAGCGGACAGCCCTGACGAGTACCCCTTTGTAAAGGGAAATATGCAGATTGAGAACCATTAACAAAAACTGAAGTGGTTGGGGAGGAATACAATAAGCTAATAAGAGACAGAATAGAAGGACCAAATCCATGCCATTTTAGGGCACGCATCATAAAGAGCCAATGAACACGATCAAAGGCTTTTTCAGTGTCAAGGGTTATGGCAGCGATAGGGGTGGAACTTTTGGCTGCAAGATGTATGATGTCAAGGAAGGTTCTGGAATTATCAGCAATATTTCTTCCCTTAACAAACCCGGATTGTTCAGAGCCAATTAAATCTGGAAGGACCTGGTTAATACGGAGGGCTAACACCTTGGCAAATAACTTGCAATCGAGATTAATCAAAGATATAGGACGATAATTGGCACATCGGGACTGGTCTTTGTCTTTTTTGGGAATGAGACAAATCATGGCTTCAAGAAAAGATCCTCGAGCCTCTCCATTCAGAACGAAATGTTGAAATAGAGTTAAAAGGTGGGGCAAGAGGAGAGGAGAGAAGCTGGAATAGAACTCGGCAGTAAAGCCATCAGGGCCAGGGGCCTTTCCCTTAGGTAACATGGACAAAGCGGATTTAATCTCTGAGAGAGATATATCCTTTTCCAAAATAGAAGTGTCAGGATGAGGGGAAGAACGGGGAGGCAATGAATTGAAAAAAGAGTCTAAAGCATCGTCAGAGGGAGAGGATTCAGGAGTATAGAGGGTCTTATAGAAATCAGTAAAACAAGATAATACTTCTTCGTCCTTAAAATGGGGAATGTCACGATCGTCTATAATCTTGACTACCCTAGATCTTTGAGACCTAACCTTCAGGTAGTTCGCCAACAGCTTACCCGCTCGGTTACGACCACCATAGAATTTAGAATTAATTTTTAACAGCGTTCCTGAAGCCTCTTCCATAGATTTCCTGTTAAAGTCAAGTTTTGCTTGAACCAGATTCTTGAGGGTATCAGCATTTTTAGAAGAAAAATATGCGTGTTCCAATTCTTTAATGGAAGAAAGGAAAGAAACGGATTCCTTACGATATTTTTTCCTTTTCTTGGCTACATAATCTATAATGAAGCCCCTAGCTGTTGCTTTGAAGGAATCCCATACAGTATGAAAGGAAATATCAGGACTGATGTTAAGGAGAAAGAATTCAGAAACAAAATCATTAAAAAGGCTTAGAAAGGAAGGATTTTAAGAAGGTAATTATTAAAACACCAGCGACGTGATTTGGGGGTTAAGGAAGGAAGGTCAATGTTAATGAGAACCGGAGCGTGATCGGAAATAAGAATGGAACCAATCTCTGCATGTAGGAGGTTAGTAAGGAGGTGCGGGCTGAGGAAGATGTCATCAATTCTAGATGTAGAGTTGTGAGTGGGGGAATAAAATGTATATTCTAAGCTATCCGGGTTGAATATTCTCCAGGCATCAACTAGGCCCCTAGCACGAATGGTCCTGGCAAAGGATTTTTGCATCTTGTTCGGAATATATCTAGCAGAGGATTTCCTATCTGTGAAAGGGTCCATAACCTGATTGCAATCGCCCCCCACTATGAGATTGGAATCGGAGCAAGTATGAAGGGTATGGGACATAGATTGCCAAAATTGTGAGTCAACACCTGTGGGACCATATATGTTGAGTAACGAAACATTGGAACCATTAAGAAGAGTATGGAGAAGGAGCCAACGTCCGTTTTCATCCCTCTCCTCCTTTTCTATCTTAAGGGATAGGGATTTGTGAAAGAGTATTACAACGCCATTCTTCCTGTCTTTAGATGGAGAACAATAAACATGACCCACCCATTGCTTTTTAAGAGAGTTAACATCCGTCTCATTGAGGTGTGTTTCTTGTAGCATGGCAATTTTACATTGAAATTTAGAAAGATGGGTAAGTACACGTTGTTTCTTAACTGGATTACGCAACCCCTTTACATTCCATGAGATAATCCGAACATTTTCAGTCATTACAAGGCTCAAAAGGCATTAATACTGACAATAATATTATAGAATTCATGGGAATTATACATTCAAAATATAGGCAGTCAAAAACATAGCAATGAATGCATTGAAGAATGTGCAAGTGAGCCTGAAAAGAAATATATAAGAGATAAAAAGTGGTAATTACAAGAAGGAAAAACCTAGTATAGAGGAATAAAGGCACGATCAAAAAAGAAGATACGAAGACAGAAGACGAGATAGAGACAAAACGAAAAAAAGAAAACAGAGCAAGAATGAGAGAACAAAAAAGAAGAAAATGAAGAAAATAAGTGATAGAAAACAAGCAGTTGACATAAAGCCAAGAGACCTCAGTCAAATGGAACGGAATAAATATCCAGAAGAGGAAAAATAGCATAGGGAGGCGGGAAGCAGCAGAGGGAGAAAGACCGCAGAACCGACGTCACACAGACAACCGAGACCAGTGAAAAAGAATGATAGAGATAAATAGATAGGAATGTGAGGAAGGAAGGGAGTGGATATATATAACAGTACAAGAAGAAAAATATAAAAAAGAATAAGTAAATAAATAAATAAATAAATACCTATGGACCACTAGGAAAACGAAAACGAAAGACAGCAACTAACAAAGAAGACCAATTAAATGAATGACACTTACCAAACAATTGAGGTGACCACAACCTCCGGGGAGAGGACAAAAAGGACAGGGGGTAGAAGAAACATCCAGGGGATGAATCAATACATTGATTTAAACTGCTAAAAAACAGAAGAGAAAAGAGAGAAATACAAAAGTTACACAGTGAAATAACCGCCACAGGAGGGTTAACACGTCATAATAACTGAACATAAACAACATATACAACCGTGAACAACAACATCATATAATGAGTAAATTATCAGAACATTAGACTAAATGTAGAATTGTCTAAGGACAGGACACAACCAAAACAAATAGTGTAGCTCAAGATCCTCCGAAGTCCATCTCGTCCCCTTTGTGGCGAGAAATAAATTGTCGTAAGTCTTCAGGACGATCAAAGGAATAGGACCTCTCTTTATAGGTAACCTTGAAAAAGCAGGGATGCACAAGACCATATCTGGCATTCATGGCTCGAAGAGTTGGACGAAGAGAAAGAAATTCTTTACGTCGAGCTGCAGTTGCACGAGCTACATCTTGCGAGAACAAGACTTTTTGGCCAGACCATAACATTTGTTTCCTTGATCTTGCAGCTGAGAGGACCATTAAAAGTTCAGTGTATTCTAGAAACAAAACAATTATCCCTCTGGGACGTTGAGCTGACGATGAAGAGGATGAACCAGAAGATTTGGAGCCAATACGATGAGCCCGCTGTAAATTAAGAGACGTGCCTTCCTTAAGACCTACGATCTTAGGAATGTGCACCTTTAGAAAAGTGAGCATGTCCGACCCCTCCTCACCCTCAGGAATACCATAAATACGAAGATTGTTGCGCCTGTTCCGGTTTTCTAAATCTTCTGTTTGAGTTTTGAGGAGAGCAATCTCTTTAGACATAGCCGCAACTTGAGGTGCCATATCCTGGGTGTCACTAATCCTTTGCTCTACAGCAGACATTCTGGACTCCAAGTTAGACCACTTCTCATCAAGCTTCTGAAGGGTTGCATTGGTGTCAATAATAAAGGGCTTAAGCAACTTTATCTCCTCCATGAGATCTTCCATAGTTATGGGTAGTGGCGACTTGGTAGGAGAATATCACTTTTCAATTTGATATCAGCTTTTACTTTCTTCATACTCCTATTCAACATCTCAGTTTTCCTCACAATATCTAAAATCAACTCTAAATTAGCATCTCCATTCACCCACAACCTCTCCTGTATGGATAGGTAACTTACATGCATGACCACTTGGTCTCTGAGCAAATATTCTTGTAATGCCCCAAACTTACAATTCAATGACAAAGTTCTAAGAGCTGCTACATACTTGTCTACAGATTTATCTGTTTCCTCTGGAAAAACGTATATCTTACAATACCCACACAAACCTTGGGTGAGAAATAGCGATCGGAATCAGCAACAGCTCTCTCAAACACATTTCTATCCCCCTTTCCTCCATCCTTAGACATCTGATTAAATGCTTTAAGACCCTCTGGACCTACAGAATGTAAAACCATTCCTTTCTTTTGAGCCGCAGACATCTTTCCTTGTGCATCCAGTGTTTTGATGTAATTCAAAAAATATGCTTACCATTCTGGCGACTTCGTGCATGATGTACCCCCAGCAGGCCCAAAACCTTGGGGAGGAACTAAAGAATAATTTTGTGCACACATGTTGAAAACACAACCCCCCAAAAAAAAACAGGGACTAGTTCTCTGTAACAATCCAACAGTGTCCGTTCTTCACCCAGGAGAAAACAACACCACAAGCACAAGGTATTAGTGCACTAGACAGGATCCACAGTGTCCACTCTCCACCCCTGCAGAAGCACGTAAACTTGCAGGAATTTAAGCATATGCTGTTACTAATTAGAAATCTTTGCACGTCCACTAAAGTCACTGAATTTGTATAATGAAAAGGAAACAGGCGTGGAAAAGACACTCAAAGAAGAAATTCTCTTCTGAGCGGTACAACACAAGAACACAATGTAAAAAAAAAATCTTTAAACACAGAAAGAGATTAAAATAGGCAAGAAAAGCAGAATAAAAACTCCGCTCATCGTGTAACATGTTGTGTCGCCAACTGCACAAATGCAATGGCGATATTCCACCTAATGGTAAAGTTGCGAGAGAAACTTCTTATCCTCCCATAAATAATAGTGGCACGAAAAGCCGCGTAGCGTGACATGTCAATACAAAAGAACTCTAGACCTTTCAATGCTTTTCCCTCCAATATGGCAGTAAAATCCAAAGTAGGGATGCAGAGCGACAGCCAGGGGGACCCAATGGATGCCGGCAGACACTCAGGAGAGAATGCAAGGAGAGCGCCGTCAGCTTTTAAACAATGCATTTAACATTGAATGCACGATAAGCAGTACATCCGAAAACTTCAGAGTCTTCCTCAAACCTTAAAATAGGGGGGCAGATTTACAAGCCCCTTGCGCCACTTTTGCGTCACTTTTCCCATGTTAAAAGTGACGCAAAAGTGGCGCAAGGGGCTTGTAAATCTGCCCCAGGGTTGGTAAATAATCAAATAGCCGTCCTGCCAAAACCACTCAAACCCTCTAAAAACCAGCACTGCTTGTAAAAATACAAAACTATGAAATTAATTTTTCTTCCTTGCGTGGAGTTCGTCACGGTGGTGCTCGGCCAGTCGCCTAATTTTTAAGTAAGGCACAGACAATGGAAGCACTTAACACAAGATTTATTCACATTAAAGCACCACCGATCAGCACGTCCTCTTGCCCTAGCTAATAAGCAGCAACTGTTAAAGCGCTAACTTGGCAGTTCCAACCTGGAACACCGAGTACGCGTCGTGAGAGCAAGACACATGTGAAAGTAAACAGTACAATTGAATTGCCTATTTCCAATACTGATTATAAACTACTAATCCACTCCAGTTATTTCATTACAACAGACTTTTCTTTTCAAAGGCAATCTCAAATAGCCTGTTGTTTCAGTTGTTACATCACAATTACATATGGCTCGCTTGATAATTCATAATTCTAAAATCCCTTGTTCTTCCTGTTGTTCGTTCACAACATTCAACGTTGTTATCTTATAAATTTTCTTTTACATTTGTAAACATTGGGCCATTTGATGTTTCTCTTAACTATTTCTGAAAACCCGTTTATGCTGACATGATTATTACTCCAGGTTCAGTACTGCGTTCTAGTTTTGTGTTGTGGGCACGTGCGTTTCAGTTTGAGCAGACCTCCTAACTTTTTTCTTTGTATTTCCACAGGGAACATGGTGCACTGGTGACTGGATCTGGATCAATGCCTGAATTCGAAGTATGCTTGAATATTCTTGGAGTCCTGAGCATTAAGCACCATTATCCTCCATCAGGACACTCTGAAAGTCAATCAGCGGGCGTGGTCCTGGGTTTAGTATTTATACCACTCAAGATGGCCGCCATACTCAAAATCTCATGCGCGTTTTAATAAGTAAACCTCACTCTCGCAAAACATATGGAAAACCAAGAAAAACTGAGCCTACTCTCACTTGATGATAATCCTGGTGCAGGGAATAGAAGACTCCCTCAAAACATATTGGTTAGGAAGGTCTTTGGCACTTGAGGCAATTGGATATGCACATGCCTTTATTCAAGCTCAAAAGGTTCCCATCTTTATGGGCTTACTAGCCAAAAATATCTAAATCTCCTATTGGAGGGTAGTGACAGTCACAACACACAGTATTTGTCATTATTTAAGGTCTCTCTGATTATCTGGGGCTCTACATTGGGCACCAGATACTTAAAATTCTCAATGGCTGCAGTGACAATGACAATGAACTCCAGGAATTACTAGGCATGGTTTTACTGCACAAATGTCAGCCATAGCTTAACAAGCACTATTGACCCGAATATTAGTTAACTTGGTGACATCTACCCAGCTTCCAGTTGGTCCTATTGTACTGAGAGATTTGAGATTTAATGCCTCTCTTGCCCTTCTGAGCGGTACTGTCCTACCCTCATCAAACTCAAAATTACGTTAGAGACCTAAAGTGTTTTTGGTCATGTTTGTTCAGGTACACAATGTGGCCTTTGCCCCATAATTGTAATACTCATTCCTAGGATTGGTCAGGGGTTCTTCTTAGCTACCACCACCTTTTACAGTCTTGTGAACCTTCGAAAATTATCGATTCACATTAGAATTCCCCCCTTGTGGAGTCACAAGGGAACCAATTTGGTTACTTTTAGAAGTATGAATATGTTGCAAGGTAATCTTGTCACAATGGTTTTTTGTCATCTGAATACTCTGACCCTTCTGATTTACTCTATTTTTCAGCATGTGCTGCAATTTAGGTTAGGGAAGATTAGTGGCAGACAAAGCACGCAGACCCTCACGCTTGGTAGACTACTCAACAGAGGAATCACAACTGCAACATGGAAGTGCGGGCTCTCGAGTTTCTCACTGATATCACCATAATTCAGAGATGAGGATTACACTGTAAATGTGGGAGTGCCAACACACAGGCCTCACATCGAAATTTGAAAAACTTGCTGGTAGGGTATGCCATACGTGGGTCCCTTGGTCACTTTGACACTGGATTCAAGGTAGCCTGGCTGAAGAGGGGTGTTACCCCGAAACTGGTCCCAGGATCCTTGTTTCCGGTTCAGGGAAGACCTGGCTTGGCAGTTCGGGCTGGACTGTTCCCATGAGGCACAGGGTCAAGACTGATTTGCATATAGCTGGGTCTGAACTGAGGTGGCGAAGTGAGCTAAAGAACATGATGGATTCAACCCAGATCTGTGACTGGGGGTGAGTGTCTGAAAAGTTTCAGCGCTCCGTCCATCTCCTTGTGTTTGCTTTGTTCACCCTAAGTTGGCAGGGTATGCCCAGACGTGGGTCCCTTGCTCACTTTGCCACTGGATTCAAGATAGCCTGGCTGAAGAGGGGTGTTACCCCGAAACTGGTCCCAGGATCCTTGTTTCCGGTTCAGGGAAGACCTGGCTTGGCAGTTCGGGCTGGACTGTTCACATGAGGCACAGGGTCAAGACTGATTTGCATATAGCTGGGTCTGAACTGAGGTGACGAAGTGAGCTAAAGAACATGATGGATTCAACCCAGATCTGTGACTGGGGGTGAGTGTCTGAAAAGTTTCAGCGCTCTGTCCATCATCTCCTTGTGTTTGCTTTGTTCGCCCTAAGGTGGCAGGGTATGCCCAGACGTGGGTCCCTTGCTCACTTTGCCACTGGATTCAAGGTAGCCTGGCTGAAGAGGAGTGTTACCCCAAAATTGGTCCCAGGATCCTTGTTTCCGGTTCAGGGAAGACCTGGCTTGGCAGTTCGGGCTGGACTGTTCCCATGAGGCACAGGGTCAAGACTGATTTGCATATAGCTGGGTCTGAACTGAGGTGGCGAAGTGAGCTAAGGAACATGATGGATTCAACCCAGATCTGTGACTGGGGGTGATTGTCTCAAAAGTTTCAGCGCTCCGTCCATCATCTCCTTGTGTTTGCTTTGTTCGCCCTAAGTTGGCAGGGTATGCCCAGACGTGGGTCCCTTGCTCACTTTGCCACTGGATTCAAGGTAGCCTGGCTGAAGAGGGGTGTTACCCCGAAACTGGCCCCAGGATCCTTCTTTCTGGTTCAGGGAAGACCTGGCTTGGCAGTTCGGGCTGGACTGTTCCCATGAGGCACAGGGTCAAGACTGATTTGCATATAGCTGGGTCTGAACTGAGGTGGCGAAGTGAGCTAAAGAACATGATGGATTCAACCCAGATCTGTGACTGGGGTCAGTGTCTGAAAAGTTCCAGCGCTCCGTCCATCATCTCCCTGTGTTTGCTTTGTTCGCCCTAAGTTGGCAGGGTATGCCCAGACGTGGGTCCCTTGCTCACTTTGCCACTGGATTCAAGATAGCCTGGCTGAAGAGGGGTGTTACCCCTAAACTGGTCCCAGGATCCTTGTTTCCGGTTCAGGGAAGACCTGGCTTGGCAGTTCGGGCTGGACTGTTCCCATGAGGCACAGGGTCAAGACTGATTTGCATATAGCTGGGTCTGAACTGAGGTGGCGAAGTGAGCTAAAGAACATGATGGATTCAACCCAGATGTGTGATTGGGGGTGAGTGTCTGAAAAGTTTCAGTGCTCCGTCCATCATATCCTTCTGTTTGCTTTGTTCGCCCTAAGGTGGCAGGGTATGCCGAGACGTGGGTCCCTTGCTCACTTTGCCACTGGATTCAAGGTAGCCTGGCTGAAGAGGGGTGTTACCCCGAAACTGGTCCCAGGATCCTTGTTTCCGGTTCAGGGAAGACCTGGCTTGGCAGTTCGGGCTGGACTGTTCACATGAGGCACAGGGTCAAGACTGATTTGCATATAGCTGGGTCTGAACTGAGGTGGCGAAGAGAGCTAAAGAACATGATGGATTCAACCCAGATCTGTGATTGGCGGTGAGTGTCTGAAAAGTTTCAGCGCTCCGTCCATCATCTCCTTGTGTTTGCTTTGTTAGCCCTAAGGTGGCAGGGTATGCCCAGACGTGGGTCCCTTGCTCACTTTGCCACTGGATTCAAGGTAGCCTGGCTGAAGAGGGGTGTTACCCCGAAACTGGTCCCAGGATCCTTGTTTCCGGTTCAGGGAAGACATGGTTTGGCAGTTCGGGCTGGACTGTTCCCATGAGGCACAGGGTCAAGACTGATTTGCATATAGCTGGGTCTGAACTGAGGTGGCGAAGTGAGCTAAAGAACATGATGGATTCAACCCAGATCTGTGACTGGGGGTGAGTGTCTGAAAAGTTTCAGCGCTCCGTCCATCATCTCCTTGTGTTTGCTTTGCTCGCCCTAAGGTGGCAGGGTATGCCCAGACGTGGGTCCCTTGCTCACTTTGCCACTGGATTCAAGGTAGCCTGGCTGAAGAGGGGTGTTACCCCGAAACTGGTCCCAGGATCCTTGTTTCCGGTTCAGAGAAGACCTGGCTTGGCAGTTCAGGCTGGACTGTTGCCATGAGGCACAGGGCCAAGACTGATTTGCATATAGCTGGGTCTGAACTGAGGTGGCGAAGTGAGCTAAAGAACATGATGGATTCAACCCAGATCTGTGACTGGGGGTGAGTGTCTGAAAAGTTTCAGCGCTCTGTCCATCATCTCCTTGTGTTTGCTTTGTTCGCTCTAAGGTGGCAGGGTATGCCCAGACGTGGGTCCCTTGCTCACTTTGCCACTGGATTCAAGGTAGCCTGGCTGAAGAGGAGTGTTACCCCAAAATTGGTCCCAGGATCCTTGTTTCCGGTTCAGGGAAGACCTGTCTTGGCAGTTCGGGCTGGACTGTTCCCATGAGGCACAGGGTCAAGACTGATTTGCATATAGCTGGGTCTGAACTGAGGTGGCGAAGTGAGCTAAGGAACATGATGGATTCAACCCAGATCTGTGACTGGGGGTGATTGTCTGAAAAGTTTCAGCGCTCCGTCCATCATCTCCTTGTGTTTGCTTTGTTCGCCCTAAGTTGGCAGGGTATGCCCAGACGTGGGTCCCTTGCTCACTTTGCCACTGGATTCAAGGTAGCCTGGCTGAAGAGGGGTGTTACCCGAAACTGGCCCCAGGATCCTTCTTTCCGGTTCAGGGAAGACCTGGCTTGGCAGTTCGGGCTGGACTGTTCCCATGAGGCACAGGGTCAAGACTGATTTGCATATAGCTGGGTCTGAACTGAGGTGGCGAAGTGAGCTAAAGAACATGATGGATTCAACCCAGATCTGTGACTGGGGGTCAGTGTCTGAAAAGTTCCAGCGCTCCGTCCATCATCTCCCTGTGTTTGCTTTGTTCGCCCTAAGTTGGCAGGGTATGCCCAGACGTGGGTCCCTTGCTCACTTTGCCACTGAATTCAAGATAGCCTGGCTGAAGAGGGGTGTTACCCCGAAACTGGTCCCAGGATCCTTGTTTCCGGTTCAGGGAAGACCTGGCTTGGCAGTTCGGGCTGGACTGTTCCCATGAGGCACAGGGTCAAGACTGATTTGCATGTAGCTGGGTCTGAACTGAGGTGGCGAAGTGAGCTAAAGAACATGATGGATTCAACCCAGATGTGTGATTGGGGGTGAGTGTCTGAAAAGTTTCAGCGCTCCGTCCATCATATCCTTCTGTTTGCTTTGTTCGCCCTAAGGTGGCAGGGTATGCCCAGACGTGGATCCCTTGCTCACTTTGCCACTGGATTCAAGGTAGCCTGGCTGAAGAGGGGTGTTACCCCGAAACTGGTCCCAGTATCCTTGTTTCCGGTTCAGGGAAGACATGGCTTGGCAGTTCGGGCTGGACTGTTCCCATGAGGCACAGGGTCAAGACTGATTTGCATATAGCTGGGTCTGAACTGAGGTGGCTAAGTGAGCTAAAGAACATGATGGATTCAACCCAGTTCTGTGACTGGGGGTGAGTGTCTGAAAAGTTTCAGCGCTCTGTCCATCATCTCCTTGTGTTTGCTTTGTTCGCCCTAAGGTGGCAGGGTATGCCCAGACGTGGGTCCCTTGCTCACTTTGCCACTGGATTCAAGGTAGCCTGACTGAAGAGGAGTGTTACCCCAAAATTGGTCCCAGGATCCTTGTTTCCGGTTCAGGGAAGACCTGGCTTGGCAGTTCCGGCTGGACTGTTCCCATGAGGCACAGGGTCAAGACTGATTTGCATATAGCTGGGTCTGAACTGAGGTGGCGAAGTGAGCTAAGGAACATGATGGATTCAACCCAGATCTGTGACTGGGGGTGATTGTCTGAAAAGTTTCAGCGCTCCGTCCATCATCTCCTTGTGTTTGCTTTGTTCGCCCTAAGTTGGCAGGGTATGCCCAGACGTGGGTCCCTTGCTCACTTTGCCACTGGATTCAAGGTAGCCTGGCTGAAGAGGGGTGTTACCCCGAAACTGGCCCCAGGATCCTTCTTTCCGGTTCAGGGAAGACCTGGCTTGGCAGTTCGGGCTGGACTGTTCCCATGAGGCACAGGGTCAAGACTGATTTGCATATAGCTGGGTCTGAACTGAGGTGGCGAAGAGAGCTAAAGAACATGATGGATTCAACCCAGATCTGTGATTGGCGGTGAGTGTCTGAAAAGTTTCAGCGCTCCGTCCATCATCTCCTTGTGTTTGCTTTGTTCGCCCTAAGTTGGCAGGGTATGCCCAGACGTGGGTCCCTTGCTCACTTTGCCACTGGATTCAAAGTAGCCTGGCTGAAGAGAGGTGTTACCCCGAAACTGGTCCCAGGATCCTTGTTTCCGGTTCAGGGAAGACCTGGCTTGGCAGTTCGGGCTGGACTGTTCCCATGAGGCACAGGGTCAAGACTGATTTGCATATAGCTGGGTCTGAACTGAGGTGGCGAAGTGAGCTAAAGAACATGATGGATTCAACCCAGATCTGTGACTGGGGGTGAGTGCCTGAAAAGTTTCAGCGCTCCGTCCATCATCTCCTTGTGTTTGCTTTGTTCGCCCTAAGTTGGCAGGGTATGCCCAGACGTGGGGCCCTTGCTCACTTTGCCACTGGATTCAAGGTAGCCTGGCTGAAGAGGGGTGTTACCCCGAAACTAATCCCAGGATCCTTGTTTCCGGTTCAGGGAAGACCTGGCTTGGCAGTTCGGGCTGGACTGTTCCCATGAGGCACAGGGTCAAGACTGATTTGCATATAGCTGGGTCTGAACTGAGGTGGCGAAGTGAGCTAAAGAACATGATGGATTCAACCCAGATCTGTGACTGGGGCCGAGTGTCTGAAACGTTTCAGCGCTCCGTCCATCATCTCCTTGTGTTTGCTTTGTTCGCCCTAAGTTGGCAGGGTATGCCCAGACGTGGGTCCCCTGCTCACTTTGCCACTGGATTCAAGGTACCCTGGCTGAAGAGGGGTGTTACCCCGAAACTGGTTCCAGGATCCTTGTTTCCGGTTCAGGGAAGACCTGGCTTGGCAGTTCGGGCTGGACTGTTCCCATGAGGCACAGGGTCAAGACTGATTTGCATATAGCTGGGTCTGAACTAAGGTGGCGAAGTGAGCTAAAGAACATGATGGATTCAAGCCAAATCTGTGACTGGGGGTGAGTGTCTGAAAAGTTTCAGCCCTCCGTCCATCATTTCTTTGTGTTTGCTCACATCTAAATTGGCATCACTTGAAGATGGGGATCAACACAACAATGTTGGAATTTGGGCACATGGGCCCCATACTGACATTGACATTGCTTGAAGATGGCGAATAAAGTAGCAATGCTGGGGTGTGGGCACATGGGCCTTAATGCTGATATTGTCCACACAAGCATATGTTTTTCACAAGTGTACCAATGCGGCACACCAGGGCGCAAGGATTGACAGATGCGTCACGCATCTGTTGGCGCAAAGGTCATGCATTGCTGGAGTCGTGTTGTAAGCACGATGCAACACCAGCAATGCTCAGGAAGGCCTATACCTATTGGGCTGCGTCACTCCTTATGCCTGCTTCAAGCAGGCGTAAGGTTTTGACGCAGTGTTATGTTATGTTATGCTAAAAGTGATTTGTAGAGCGCACGTTTACCAGGCGGTTTCTTGGCGCTGAGAGAGGACGGCAGTTGTATAAGAGTGAATGAGTCTTAGTTGTACGCCTGGGTAAATAGCCAGGTCTTAAGTAATTTTCTGAACTCGGTGTAGGAAACGGCACTGCGCAGATTAGAAGGGAGGGCATTCCAAAACTGGGGGGCCAAGATCGTATAAGTGGTGCAGTGAAATATTGTAGATTTCACTGCGTCACTTTTACAAGGCTTTCTTGCGTCGAAAAGCTCACCCTGCATACATTATACCTGACGCATGTATAATGTGGCGCAGGGCTTTACGTGACACATCTCTGTAGATGCCTCACATTGTAAATGCGTCACGAAGTGGCACATTGTTTACACCGCCGCTGCGTCACAAAAGTGACGCAATGGCGGAGCAAAAGTGTCGCATGGGCTTGTAAATCTGCCCCTAGATGGGCCGAATAAGACAGGTTCTTTACACACAATAAAGTATATTCCCTTCTGCTCCATGGGACACAAACCAATATTCTGCCTCTGGTCCTAGCTTTCCTTTACACAGGTGAACTGTACTTCTTAAAAAAAAAGTCAAACAATGGACGAGAAAGAGAGGTCAACTAATCCAGTTTAGTGGCAGATGTACTCTGACATTTCCTTACTTAAAATAAAAGATGGTCCTAAACTTTCAGGGACAGCAAATCATGCTAAAGCAAGTTTTCCTTTCTGGGGCCCTATTATGGTAAGGGCGCACTTTCCCTGTATGCGCCCGGAACACCTTAAAACAGGTGTGCAAGACAAAAACAAGGAAGGTGTGCCCTATTACATGGAAAGTGCTGCCACCTGGGCAGCAGCAAACTTGCACTGCCCTGGGGGCAGCACATTCCTGTGAAAAAACGGAGCGGCTAATTTGAAGCCGCTCTGTGTTTTCACAGTTCAGGCAGCAACCCGCCTGCACTTTTAAAGGGGAATAGAGATTCCCTTGCAGGAGGGTGCAGTCAGTGACTGCACCCACCTGCAAAGGGATGTCTGGGGGTCCATGGGACCCCCTTTTCCCCCTCCAGAGGGCTGCCTTAAGGGGGTGCATTGACAGAGCGCCATCTTTTAGATGGCGCACTGTCAGTGTGCCTCCTGAGAGCTTCTTTGCCTTCGTGCCCGCGTCTGTAATACGGCGCAGGAGCAGAGGCAAAGGGATTCCCTCATTTCCATGGGGCACACCCCCATGCAAACGAGGAAATGCCCCCTGAAGATAAGCGCCAGCACTATTGGTGTTACAGAAGGCGCAGCAGAAGCGTCTGCGGCCCCTTCTGTAATATGAAAGTGCCCCGGGGGCAGGCAAACGCCTGTTGCGCCCACGGGGCACTTATGTAATATGGCCCCTAGTGGGTAATGGCTCAATGGCAGCCTACATCCGGGATATTATCAGTCTAGGGGCATATTCACAAGGACTTATCGCCGAGTTATCGCCACCTTAACGCATCAAAAGTGGAGCTAGATGTAACGCCCCATTCACAAGCGGGTTTAAACTGCAGACATCGCCACTATTCCCGCGATAACTGCCGCAAATTTTATCCCCACGGGTGACACCACCAACTATGAGATGCAGAGTAGGCGTTCCCGTGCAAAAACACACGAAAACACCACTACACTACTTTCACAACGAACTGCCAGATCTGCAGTGCGAACCAAAACCATGCGATAAGCCGCGGTAGCAGCAGCTATTTAACACCTGCCTCTTGCTGGTGTTAAGCAGGACGACTACCTGCAGTAGGCAACAGAGCCCCGCACACAGCCACAGCCGAAGAACAACTGACGCCATGGAGCTACTCATCATGCAGCTCGGAGCCCAAACAGGGCCACAACACCCACTGCCACCACCCCCAGGACCGCCACCACCCCCAGGACCCGGACCAGCACCCCCCCCCCGGATCACCACAGAGGCAGCGCAGAGTAAGACAGTGGACCTACCGAAAACGCACCAGTCTCACAGACCTAACGCCAGAGGAAGTCATTGCCCACTATAGGCTCAAAAGGACAACCATCCTCCGCATCATGACCCACATCGGCCACAGGCTGACGGTCCCAACACAGCGGACAACCAACATCCCTCCGCAGACAAAGCTGCTGGCTGTGCTGCACACGTTGGCCTCTGGTACCTTCCAACCAAAAATGGCCAGAGTCGGAGGAGTCTCACAACCAGCCCTATCAAAGTTCCTCACCCCTGTCCTGGATGCCATCATCAGCTTCATACCCCAGTACCTTCACTTCCCCCACACTGCGCAGGAACAGCTGGAGACCAAGCAAGGCTTCTACGCCATTGCTAGCTTCCCACACGTGTTGGGGGCCATTGACTTCACACATGTCCCACTTGTGCCCCCTGCGGACACTGCACACATCTACCGCACCAGAAAACACACGCATTCCATCAATGTGCAGGCAATAGTGGACCACCGGGGAATGTTCACCAATGTCGTCGCAAACTACCCAGGCAGTGTGTACGATTCCTACATCTTCCGACAGTCCATCATCAACCAGTGCTTCCAGGATGGCATCTATGGAACTGGTCTGCTCGTTGGTAAGTACCAAATCAACACACCACACACCTCAAAGCCACCATCACACAACGCACAACTGTGGGAATGCACACGTGACCAAACCACATACAACATGTCAATCAACATGCCCACCTACCAGACATGACAACACAACTCAATTGGGATACCGGGCTTCCCATGTACACAAGCCAGCTATATCATGGCACCACAGCCACACAACAGCTGAACGTGTGGAGAGGCGGAAAGCAGGCATGTGCGAAGGATGCAAGTGACCCATGAATGGGAATGTACACAACGACAAGTGTGGCGTGAATGTGCTGGACAGACCTGGGTATGCAAACCACAGATATGTCCATGCAGACATTAACTGCTGGTGTCTGTGGAGTAGTGAACAGTGGACGCAACCATGTCACCCCAGGCTGTGGGATAGATCGTGGAAATGTCGCTCGCTGCGTCCCCCCCTGTGTGCGTGAGCGTAGTGGGTTGGCCCGGCTTACGCCAGGCCTGCGCAGGGGTGTGGATGAAAACACTGTTGCGCTGAGCGTGGTGCTCTTCCGGAATGGCCAATGTCACTGCCAGGGCGGCGCCTCTCAGTCCGCCACGAGGCCGACGCCGTGAGCAGCGGGGCCTGCGAGCCTGTGCGCCTGCTGCACCCCAGGCCACTGATACCCAGACCCGGCTTGCCTGCCCCAGCGCTCCAAGGCCGCACTGCCCACCTGCCGACATTGTCGTGTGTCAAAGAGGGCCCACCACATGCCGCTGCTAGCTCCAAGACCCATGCCCGTGAGCTTGGCAGCCTCCTCACACCATCGCTGTCCTCCGTGACACAGGCCCCCAGGAGTCCACATTCGTTGACCTACCCCACCGCTGCAGCCGGCCTACACTATAGTCCAGTATGTCCCACATCTAGAACTGAGTCTTCATTAATCAATGGCAGAGTTCATGCCAGTGAACGCAGGGAGAGGAGTGAGAGACAGATGCGTTTCAGTCCGGTGGAAACACGGATCACCGTTACGGAGGAGGTCAACCACTCACAAGGACTGACCTGGTGCCACTAACCCTGTGTGCCGTGAGTCACCGTCAGCCTCCGGCAGAACATTGTTGGTGTCTGAGCCTGTGGCCTGGGGGTTGTCATCAGCAACTGGCAGGTACGGACTTGGTGTTTGGCATGAGTCTGTGGCATTCATATCCGCCATGTTGCCGGACACAGCTGGTATGTGCCCTCTGCCTCATGGCCTGGGGGTACACCTCCCACTCTCCCCCGAGACCCTCTGCGAAAACCACATTTGATACATACGAGACCCTGCTCTGCCCTCATGACCCTACCCCAGTCTCCCGCAAGTCAGCGTCCCGTGGCGGTAGGCCCGTGTGGGCCGCTGTGCATCCGGGGCCACTAACTCTGTGCAACTCAAGTCATGCTCCCTTGCTGTTCGTACATTGCATTTCTGAGTGCCTGATGACTGTTGAAGTTGTTGCCAGCACCAGCTACTCCCTGAGGGCTGGCTTACACACACCCCACACACAGCCAGCACAGGCGTCACTGGACTATTGGGCCTGCCAACACATCATGCCGAACCAAGTATTGACTCCTATCTCTCTGCACTGTCAAAGGTAATCAAGGATATGCACTCTGCCCTTGGATGATGACACCCCTCCGAGACCCGAACACACCCGCCCAGAGGCAGTACAATGCGGCCCACATACGCACCAGGGGCATCGTGGAACGCACATTTGGCGTGTTGAAGTCACGTTTCAGGTGCCTGGACGTCACAGGTGGAAGGCTCCTGTACAGCCCAGACATTGTGTGCAAGATGATCGTTGCATGTTGTGTGTTGCACAACATCTGTGTACACATCAATGCCCCATGGATCCAAGTTCCAGAGGACCCGGACGATGATGAGGACGATGGGGCAGGTGGCCCACATGCCACTGCAGCTGCGGCAGGAATAGCCCGTAGGAACACCCTCATTGCCAATTTCTTCTCATGAGCACGTCACATTGTGGCCGTCCTTGGCAATCATGGGACAGTACTAAATGTCCACAAGCACAGCATGTGTGAATAATAAATATTTGCAGGTTACAGGTTGTACTTGTACATTGTCATGTCACAGTTTCCTGCTGTGCCAGATGTGATTGGCCATGTTCTGCACATATGCGGCACCAGTTGTGTCCTGTGTTCTGTTGTGGAGGTGTTGCTGCACGGTGGGTGAGTCGCTCCTGCGGCTCTGATTTGGCTGCCACTTATCCCTTTCATGCGGTGTGCCTTTCAGTTCTGTGCTTCCACAGTGCTGAGATGTTGCAGACTTGGGTAACTTGTGCTCTTTGTCGAGTTGTGACTCTTGGGCATGGCTTGTCCGCAGATGTGTCGTTGACGTCAGGGGTTGTTTGTGCAGGTGGTTGTGTCCGAGTGTGACCTGCTCCTTTCCGGTTGTGGACCGCACTCAGCCACCTCAGTGTCGTGCCGTGTACATTGTCATGATGATTGGACTGCAGCCATGCTCCTCGTCATGTGGTGTCTCTTGCATTGTCAGTGTGGCTGACGTATATGCATGTTTGCTGCGTTTCGCACGTGTGCATGTGTTGGTTGTGTGAATGTTGATGTGTTGGGTGGGTGCCCCTTTGGACATATGGTGTACGTGGGAATACTTGATGTTTGTGTGTGTGCTGAAGTGTTCCCATGGGATCAGGGACATGATCCTGAGTCATTGTGGGTGCGCAGTGTGCTCTGCTTAATTGTGCATGTGTGCCATTGTACCCATTTCCCCCCGTCCCCCCACTCCCTGGTCGGTACACACCCTGTTGATGTGGTGTCGGGTCAAGTTGGGCAGTGTCCGGATCCCCAACTCCTGTCACCGTCTCCCGACTGATGACTGATGACTGTGGCCACCATCTTCTCCATGTCATTCAGCTCCTGGTGTTCTGCTGGCCCCCCTCCTCCGAAGTGCGTTGCTGCTTTCGTGTTGGCAGCGTGTTTCTGCTTGGTTTTGCCATTCACATCAATCCAGCGCCTCTTGTCCTCTTCCATTGTCCTCCTCGGCGCTGCGACGGCATTCACATGGTCCGAGAGGGTGTGCTGTCTTTGCCTCTTTGTTGCCAATGACACGTTGGAGGTGATGTACAGTTGGTGGTGGTATTCTATCTCATCCGTGACGATAATCGTGTTTTCCTGCAGACTGTACCCCGTCTTCCTCTTCCTCTTCTCATTGCCCTTCCACGAGCCCTGTATTCCTGGGTGTTCCTCCGTGGGGATTGTGGGGTTCATGTTGTCCTCTGCAGTCGGTCAGGGTGCATCCGTGGTACTCCGCAGTTCATTTCCTTTTTGGTGGCATTTTCCGTATGCTGTTCTTGTGCTTTTTCCCACATTACGCGTGGGTATTGCTGGCCTCTTGCTGGTTATCACTGTTTTCTTATCGCATTTGGTCCCATCGCGTCTTTTTACGCGTTGGGGTTTGTGTTTTTATCGCCGTCGTGGTGGTTGTATCGCGGACATTGGCCGCGGTTTCGGGAGGCTAACGCATGGTACCGCCGTGTTGTGAATTCCACGTTAGCACGGGGTTATTTTCCCGTGATAAACTGCGATGTGTGAAGTTGCGTTAACATTTTTTGGAGATGTTTAGCGCACGTTCTTGTGAATATGCCCCTGAGTTGTGTATTGAAATTAGGTGCAGCTGATGTGCTCTTGCCTCTCCAACTAAACAGGACTCATGATGTGGGTATGGGAAAACGCCATCTCTTTGTTTAAGGTGTATATTCTCCAGCCAGGCCCCAGGGCATGTGCCTTAACCCCTCAAAGTGTGCGTGCAATTGACTAATCCCTGATTGGAATATTTAACTTACCTATAAGTCCATAGTATGTAGTACAAAGTGTACCCAAGGCTAGTAAGTTAAATGTCACTAGTGGAATGCAGCACTTATTGTGCCACCACTACAGTGACAAGGTGAAAACAAGGCTCTAGGTCTGCTACTGCAACCTAGCTGGGCAGCTTTTAAACTGGAAAGCGTTCTGGCATAGGAGCTTTTCTTCATGGCTCCATGGTGCAGATTTGGAGGAGAGAAACTCTGAAGTTTTTGGCGGCATCTCCTGGGCAGCGCAGCACCTGAAGGGAATGCTTGAACAATAAGATAATGGCCGGGTAGAGGCCCTCCAGCCGGCAGAGCTGTGGGGGAGGAGTCAGGCATCTCAGAGACGGCTTTGCACCTGTGGGGACGCGATGCTCCAGGTGCAGGCGGACCCAGGTTGTGGAGCATGTGTGCGGGACCGCCGCATGAAGTTCTGCGACACAGCTGTTGTACGTCTTGGCGTCCTCGCTCCTGCTGTGCATTTGTGGGGATGCAAGGAACGGGAAAAGCGGTGTCTGGTGGCGGATCCTGCTGGCATGTTTTCTTTCTGGATAACTGCTAATTGGTTTCTCCATGTGTATTACGGCTTATGGGCTGATTTACTCGCTCTTTGATACTGCTGACACATGTTTTCTGCTGACTCCTATGGGTTCCGTGTGCTTAGTGAAGCTTTTGTTCATTTTCAGTAGTTGCCCTGCAGTTTCATATGCTGTATTGGTAATTAAGCTTAACAATGGGGGGGGCATTTAAGGAGCTTGTCTTTGCTAGCAGTTGTGGTTGTTCTTCCACAGTGTCTTGTGTTTATTACTACGATGGAGGGCAAGAAGCCTGCACAGAAGAGGTGCTTGATTTTCACTTTCTCTGACTCTGAGGGGAGTCTGCCTGGGATTCAGAGACCTAAAAGGCCCCGGGAGCAGTCACCTTCCAGTCCTGCTTATTTAACTGAAGGCCAGATCTAGTCCATGATAAAGTGGTGGTCGCTAAAGCTTTGGCGGCCAAACCTAAACTTAGGAGAAGAAGTCTAGGTCTTCCAAGTCTAAGGTGGGTGATCAGGACACTTCTTTGGATTCAGCTTTTGAGGGTCCAAGTACGACCTCTTCGGAAAAGTTTATTTCCAGGGAGGATTTGGTACGGGATCTGGATCATGTCAGAGGCAATTTGGGCTTTGAGATGCCATCTACACAGAATTAGGAGGAAGGTCTGTTTATGTCAGTATACCAAACCTTCGCTTTTGGCCTTACCGCTCCACAAAAGGATAAAGGAACTCATCTTCGGACACTGGAAGGAGGAGGATCAATCCAATGTCCCCAGGTTCCTTCAGTGGATGTATTCTCTGACTGAGGGGAAGGAAGTGTTTTTGCCAAATATTAGGCTGGTTTCCATTCTAGCACCTTTGCTTGGTAGAACGGCGATTAACCCGGAGGATTGCTCACCTTTGGATGCAGTGGATCGTATGGTTGACAGTGCTATTAAGAAGTCTTTCACTCCCAGTTCAGTTTCCGTGAAGGAGGCCACTTATGCAGCATACCCGGCGCATTCGCTAGTAAAGAACTTTGAGGTTCTTTCCACTGCTTCCTGGAGAATGGGGATTGCTGGGATATTCTTCTTTTAATGGAGCGGGAGGCGCAACTGCTGGCAGATGTATCTTCTGATGTCATTAAAAACCTCCAGTAGTAGAGCGCTTATAAACTTAATTTTCATTTCATTATTTTCATGTCACCAATGGTGGCTTCTGAGGCATCCATGATGGTGTGTTGGAATTTATGGATGTGCGACTGGAAAACCGATTATTCAGAAAAGGCTTCACTTCTCAAGATTCCCTTTGAGGACATGAAGCTTTTTGGGGATCGGCTGGATGCTACTATTATGAACTCTTTCCTAAAGACAGAAAGCATACTTTTCCCTATAAGGGTGTAGCCTCCAGATCCTATAAGTCCTGAAACAGGAAGCCTAGACATTTTTCTAGAAAGGATTCTAATGGATATTCTTTCAGAAGAAGATTTTAGCCTAAGAAGTCCTTTAAAACTCAAGAGTCTGGAAAACAGACTGGAGCAGGCAAGAATAATTCCTAACTAGCCTTTCCTTCTGGATGGTGGATGCCCAGTTGGAAGAAGGCTACTGGACTTTGGCAGCGGTTGGCAGGATTCCATCAGGGATCAATGGGTACTTAGTTTAACCAGGAGAGGCTATGTGATCAAGTTTTTCCAAAAACCTCCAGATTCGGGCACTATCCCTACATCTATTCCCATGGAGCCTGTATAAAAGAGGCTTTATGGTCCAGCGTTCTAGCCCTTTTGGAAAAGAGGGCAATTGTGGAGGTTCTTGCATTGGGCAAGGGCAAGGGAGTCTATTCCATTCTGTTTCTGGTGCAGAAGGCAAACATCGAATACAGGCCAGTTCTAGATCTAATGGGAGTGAACGATGGGTGAAGCCCATCCGTTTCAAAATGCTCTCCTTGCAGCAATGCATTCCTTTAGTGTTAGAAGGTGGCTTCTTGGCCACTAACAAACTTCAGGATACCTATCTTCACATCCTTATTTGCAGATCTCACCAAAGATTTCTGTGGTTCACAGTAGGGCCATTGCACTTCCAGTTTTGGGTGCTGTCCTTCAGTATAAAGTCTGCATGAAAGGTCTTAATCAAGGTGCTGGTGCCACTGGTGGGCGTGCTAAGTCAAGAGGGAATTGCCATTCTTCCATTCCTATATGACAGTCTGGTGATTTCTTCTTCTCTGGAGACCAGTCACTCATGTCACAAATGTACTTGCAGTGCTGGAACATCACTGGTTTCTGGTGAATCAAAAGACATCTCATCTGATGCCTACCCAGGGCCAGACCTTCATTGGCACAAGGTTTCTAACCAGTGTAGGATTGGTTTCACTGACAGAGAAGAGGATCAACAAGATTCATTCACATTAGTCAGAAATGTTGGTGCAGGACGGCTGCAGCATGGATGTCAGTGCAGGGCGATCTTGCGGCGACCATTTTTCTGGTGCCTTGGGCCAGGTTCCATCTGAACAGGGTGGTGGGACAAATTCTGGCTCATTGGTCCAAAGTATCTCAGGATTTGACCTTAAGAATTCCTATGACACCTCATGAGAAGGGAGCTTTCTCTGTGGATGGTGCCTTCAGACATCAGGAAAGGAATCAGTTTGACATTGCAGACGCCGGTCATCTTGACAACTGATGCAAGCACCGCAGGATGGGGAGCCTGGATTGGTGCACAGCAGGTTCAGGGCCTTTGGTCAAGGGTACAGCAGTTGATAAACTCCAACTGGAGGGAGTTGGAGGCTATTCATCAAGCCCTGTTCACTTTTGCTCATCTTTTGGTGGGAAAGAGCATTCTTGTACGAACAGACAACAGCACAACCTAGTTCTACCTCAACAAACAGGGGTATGGGGTGCACAAGGTCCTTTGCACTGTCGAAGGGTTTCAGACCAGATATTTCTGTGGGCACAGGGCAACCTCCTGGAGCTGAGAGCAATTTACATTCAAGGGAAACTGACAGATTGAGCAGGAAGATTCCCTCCTCTCAGGACTTTTGCCTGACCAGACTGGCATTTATCAGGATTTGTCAGAAGTGGGCTCGTCCATTGGCAGATGTGTTTGCATCATCACAGAATTCTCTTATTCTCCTATTCTATTCGAGGGTGAGGGAGGAGGAGGCTTGGGCAGTGGATGCCCTTTGCCGAAGAGGGTGTTTTATGCCTTTCCGCCTTTCGCTCTACTTTTAAGGTTTTTGATCAGGCTGAGGCGGGGACATCAGTAGTGATCCTGGTTCCTCCAGCATGGCCCTGTTCTGCTTGGTACCATCTGATAATGACCATGAAGATCAGAGAGGGGTTTCCTCTTCCCGTAGTGCCATCGCCCCTAACATTCCTTGTCTGCAGGCCATGTCATTTAGAACCCTCAGGCTGACAGCCTGGTGGTTGGAAGGGCAGGGTTAAAGGTAAAGGGAGTCTCTGAGAAGGTTGCTTCCTCCATTCAGGCGTCCAGGAGAACTTCCACACTTTCTTCCTATTCCAGACATCAGGGGGATATTTACAAGGAAATGGCGCAGCACAGCGCTGCACCCAATTTACCAGTGCAACGCTGAGTCATTTAAAAAAATGCAGGGATTCGCCGTATTTACAAGAATACGGCGCACCCCTGTATTTTCCCTTGCGATGGCACTAAAAAAAGCTCCCTAGCGCCAACACAGACACCCTTGTGCCATAGTGCAAGGGTGACTGCGTTGCAGGGTTGATTGTTTATGTGCAGAAAGGGACACCTTCCTACACATAAACAATCTTTAAAGGTGATTTGCTCTTCCTATGGCAGGACACATGGAAAGAGCGAAAACGGGTAGAAATAAAAGTATTTCTCCTTGTTGCGCCAATCTAACGCCTGCTAATTAGTGGCATTAGTTTTTGGCACTGCCTCAGATTTACAGATCCTTGTATATCTGGGGAAGGGTCAAAAAGCAATGAGTGTTGCGGTGGAACACCCATAGCAACACACATTGCACGCATCAAAAAGCAATGGGTGTTGCAGTGGAACGCCCACAGCAACACCCATGCACACCCCCTTTTCACGCAGATACATGTGTAAAAGGGTCAATATTTACAAAGTGGCATTAAGCCACACAAATTGGCCTAACGCCGCTTTGTAAATATGGAACAGGGCATTGCGCCACAAGAACGTCGAAAAAAATGATGTTCTGGTGGCGCAATGCCCTTGTAAATATGCCTCTGGGTCTCTTTTTAGAAATGGTGTGCACCCAAGTCCTGAGCTCTGCAGTCTGTTGAGCTTGTGAAGGTGCCAGATTTTTTGCAGGATGGTTTCACACTGGGATTGAAGGCCTCCACTCTTATGATCCAGTGGACAGCCATGAGGGCTTTTACGACGTCTGGGGGTAATCTGCAAGACAAAGATGGGCTTGTCCAGAGGCTTTTTAAGGGGTTTCTTAATCTTAGGCCTCCGTCTACACCAGTTTACCCATCTTGGGATCTTTCTTTGGTCTTGGATGTTGTGCAGTGGTCTTCTTTAGAACCTCTTGAGAAGGTTGATTTGAGGCTACTCACCCTTAAGACTTTCTTCCTGGTAGCAATAAATTCAGGAAGAAGGGTGGAGGAATTGAGTTCCTTATCAGTAAGGCATCCCTTCTTTAGGGAATTTGAGGACAGTGTCCTGGTCCGTCTTTCATCCCCAAGGTGAATTCAGTGTTTCACACAGATCAGGGGGTTATTCTCCTGGTGTTTCATTCTAATCTAACTTCTCCTGAGGAATAAGGAGTTACATTCTTTGGATGTTAAGTGGGCCATTCTGATTTATTCGGATAGAGCTTCTGATTTCAGGATTACTTCTTTTTTGCTTGTTAATTTTGGGCCCGACAGGGTCTAAACCTTCCAATCCAACTGAGTAGATGGATCAAATCTCTGATAGCATTGGCATATAAGGAGGCATGTACTCCATGTCCTACTGGAGCGGAAGGTTAATCCCTCACAGCCATGCCTACTTCCCTCGCGGAAGCATAGAGAGCATCCTTGATTGAAATGTGTAGGGCTGCAACATGGGCTACGCCCTCTACTTTTGTGTGGCTTTACAGAGTGATGCAGGTAATTGACCTGGAGGAGGTTTTGGGGTCAAAGTGCTGTCTTCTATGAAGCAATGGGGAGGGTTTGATTCCAAAATAAATAAACTGTGCGGTGCACGTACAGTCAGTTGTCCTGGTCTATGTCATTGCTTGCTATATCTCACTATGTAATTAATTAAGGGGGGAAATATTACGAGGAGGTAATGCTTCAATTACTTACTGGTAATTGCATTACTCCGAGTATGTTTTCACCATAATTAATTAACCCCTCCCTACTGCCCTGTTATGACCAGGCCAACTTCATTTTTAGGAGGCTTGAGTCAACTAAAACGGGATGTGGAGGAGATGGGAGGGTCTTATATTGTTTTAACTGAAGGGTGTGTCTGCGAGGCACTGCAAACTAATTTTGTAATTAACTATGATGAAAACCTATTCAGGGTAATACAACTACTGGTCGTATTTGAAGAATTCTCATATTTCACAAGGAGCACATCCACACACATAGGGGGTCATTATGATGGCGGGCGGATCGCCCCCGCCGGCCCGGCGGGGGCGATCCGCCAACCATCCACACAGCAAAGACCCCCCGCCATATTATGATGGCTGGGGGGTCCGCGGCGGACGGAAAGACCGTCCGCCGCTTTTCCGCCGGTCGACTCGTTGACCGGCGGAAAACAAGGATAATATGGTGGCGGTGTCTGCAAGACACCGCCATCCATATTAAGATGAATGCGGAAAGCAGCCTTTCCATGGCGGCGTTGCCGCCATGGAAAGGCATATGGTGTTTGCTTTTGGGGGCCCGTTGCGGGCCCCCAGGGTGTTGAGGGGGTGGGGGGTGCACATGGGGGGTACCTATGGTACCCCCCTGCATTTGTATGCACAAGGTGGCAGGCACCGCGCGGTGCCTGTCACATTGTGCATGCAAATGCACGACGTGCATTCACAGCATTGTGGCGGGCGGTGCTGTGAGCACCGCCCGTCACAATGCTGGAAATAGGGTGTCCCACCGCCACGGTGGCGGTGGCATCCTAATGTCAGGTGCGGGACCGCCGCACCCCTTGCGGACGGTCCCGCATTCCGTTACGGTGGCGGGCGGACTTTGTCCGCCCGCCATCGTAATGACCCCCATAGTACTTACCGTCAGTGCCAGGATGTACTAAGGCAATGTGTGGGGTTAGGGACCAAAAATATTTCTGCTTTTAACCGATGTTTTCCATTGTCTATATTTTGAGAGCCCAGCAGCGCCTCAACAATTACATTTTACAATAACCATGGGGAAAAAAACAAGCAATGACTAGCTAAAAAATTGGCAACCAATGCCAGACCTGTTGTTTTGTCATATTTTTCAAATGCTTCTGGGAGAGAACCGTTAATACACACATTCTCTCAACAGCCTCTTCCCCTCTCAAATCGCCTTTTCCCGTTGAGTCTTGCATGTTAATTCAAGGTAACACTTCAGAAACAGTCCAAGGGTTATTTTAGGTCCACACTGATAAATTAAGACCAGGATACACCATGCTGGCATATACCGCTGAAAACAGCGACGCATGTGAAAGATAGGTGCTTTAGCTAAAACAGAGGCCAGCCCGAAGACACTAACAAACACAATTAAATTTACCTACTAGTGGGTAAAATGTCTCTTTTTAAGGTAATAACACCAAGAACCCCATCATGACTACTGCAGTAGTTGTGCTTCTGTAGTTCAATATTCTATCTCAGTAATGCTGGAGGTATTGGTAAGACACAAACGTACCAGGGAATCACAAATTAACCACTATAGATCCACTATGGATCAGGAATATTATGCATAAAGCAGTGCTGAATCAACAATTTCCAGATGGCATTCCATAATTCCAGGCCTTTTTCTTCTGACAAATTGACATTCCTCCATATTTGACCTGAGTATTTGTCCCAGGAAGTCAATGTGGCAATATTGCAGGCCTCATATTACTGATTTGTGCAGAAACTCCTGTTTCCACCCAAATCAATATTAAGAGACCACTCGTGATGTACGAGAAAAAGGTAATTTTAAAGTCAGAACTTTTCCTATAAAAATTTAAAAGGTGATAGAACGGATAGGTTATGGTTCATAACCTGGGGGCATATTTACAAGCCTCTTGCGCCACCGGAGCATCACTTTTTGTTGACGCTCTTGTGGCACACAGTGCAGGCCAATATCGACAAGGCCACATAAAGCCACCCTGCGTGGCTTTTCATGGCCTTGGAGATAAGGTGTGTGGCCATGCAGCACAAATCGCTGCATTGCCTTACATTGCATTGCATAAGAGGCGTGTCATGGGTGTTGCTGTTGGTGTTCTCACGCAACACCCATGGATTTTGACACTGCCCCACATTTACAACATAGTGTGAATCTGGGGCAGCATCAAAAACATACGCCTCCCCAGAGCAGGAGTAACAAGGAGAAATGTTTACATTTCTCCTTGGTTTTTGCTCTTTCCGCGTGTGCTGCATTCTGCAGCACACATAGAAAGAGGAAAACACCTCTTGTGATTGTTTTTGTGCAGGAAGGTGCCCCTTCCTGCACAAAAACAATCATGTCAACAACACAGACACCCTTGCACCATGGTGCAAGGGTGCCTGCATTGGCGCAGAGCTGCAATTTTAGCAAGAGGTGTTTTCCTCTTTCTATGTGTGCTGTAAAATGCTTGAAAAGAGAAAAAAACGAGCACCAGCTCTGGGGAGGTATACGTTTAGGCGCTTCACCAGATTCACGCTATGTTGTAAATCTAGGGCAGTGTCAAAATTCACGGGTGTTGCGTGGGAACACCCACAGCAACACATATGGTACGCCTCCCTGCCGCAATGTAAGACAATGCAGTGACTTGCGCTGCATGGCCTTACACCTTATCTACAAGGCCATGAAAAGTCACGCTGCGTGGCCTTCTAGATGTGGACCTGCACTGTGCGCCACCGAAGAATCAAAAAAAGTGATGCTCCGGTGGCACAAAGGGCTTGTAAATATGCCCCTAAGTATTTACATGTTATAGAGTGTTTTGTGGTACACATTAATCACCTAAAGTGTTGATGGTCCTTATTTAGGAAGACATATTGTACTAATTTGTAAACAATGAAGTGATGTTTAAGGAGGCTTTCAACCCACATCTAAGTCTTGCTGAGTCCACCCCCTCCAAGGTGGGCCCTGACCCCATCACTCTATCTCACAACCCATTATTAAACCTGTGCACTGAGGACTGTCATGAGTTCTCCAGTACAAATCAGCACTAGTTTTCTGGCCAATTAAAGGGAGCAACCTAATATGAAGTGGTCATTGGTGATATACAGAGCTTCTGGAATTATGCATTTCTGTAACCACTGAGTCTTCCACATAATTGTGGATTTGCTGCATTTGCCACATAATCCATCATCTGTTGCATAATCTGCAGATTTCAACAAAAACAATTTTTCTAGTTCAAACGGATCAAAAATGACTATAACCCTGGCGACCCTTATTGCCCAGTAGTGGAAGGCCCTATGGAAAGGTTGACTTTCATTTGCTTATCAATATATGTGGATGTTAAAATAGTACTAATGAGTTAAAACTTTTGCCCAGACAGTGTTAACATGTGAAAAGAATACAAAATTATGAAGTAGCACTATCACAAAATGTGCCACATTAAGTCGCATAGTTTGCCTTTTCTTGGTGCATAATTTACTTAACCATGCAGCATAATATAGTTCTCCTCTGCCACATTATTCTAGTCAGGGCCGGCGCTAGGCATTGGCAGTGTGGGCAGCTGCCCAGGGCCCCGCTCCTGGTCACAACTAAGGGGCCTCGCATTGCCTTTCAAAAAACGTAAGTGCTATGAGGCCCAAGGAGCAGCAGTGGTGCAGTGCTCTGTGGCCCAAGGGACGGGGCCCCTTCCCCAGGGCTTCGCAACCATGGACTGAAATGGCTTCAGAATTCTAATAGCCTTAACTGCATGATAACAGTGATTAGATGGCAGGGCCGGACAGGCCGTAGCAGGCAGCAGGCGTTTCCCCAGTGGGCCACCATGGTGGGGGCCGATTTGGACTCCTGAGGGGCCGTTTTTGTTACCGGGGGACGGTTTTGCAGCATAGCTGCAATATCGGCCCCCTGTAACAAAAGTGGCAGCGGTGAGTCGGGAGTAGTGCTTTCCACTAGCAATTCCCCCCCCCCCCTCCCCCGGGGGCCGGATGAGCTGTTTGCCAGGGCCGGTTTCGGTTCGCAGCCCGTCCCTGTTAGATGGGTACTAGAAGTGCCCCTAGGTGTGACAGGTGTGAAGTGAGCCCTGCCCCTGCATGAATCTAAAGCAGGGTGTCCTGCAGGGCTCACAACAAAAGATAGAATCATGTCCCATCATCTAGGATGAGGGAAAGGGAGACAGGCGTCATAAAAAGTCAACAAATGTAACTGGATATGTTTACTTCGCTTTTCTAAAAGTCATGGTCCTTGTTCCCACACTCATGTTTAAAACACTACTGACTTTGAGCATTTGGTGTCCTTGCTGTGATGAGAACTTGGTTCACAAAAGTCGGTTCTTGCTTCTCTTTAAGCCCCCTTGTTTATAGCATAATTCTTTTGAAAAATGTTTTCTGACAAGGTTTGTAACCTTTTGTGCATTTGAAAGCTTTGCATTGATGAGTGGATTGACTACCCACAGTAAAATCTACAGTTCTAAAGTCGGTGGCTCTGGCTGTAATACCACATCCTCTTCCAAGCGAGGCGTGTAAATAAATTATCACATAAAATGGCCATTGCAGCTCATCTTTACAGTTAACACATTTAAAATGGAACCGCAATGCAAATAAATACCCTCCATGGCTGGAAAAGCCTTTCATTGAAAGTAATTTAGAGATCAGTGGCCTCTGTCCGAAACTGACGCTCTGTAAAACCTAAATGCTTCTGACCAATCAGCGGAGATTTCACTACTGTTGCCTGTTAAATATGAAACTCTAATTTATCCTGAGACAGCCATAAATGTTTGCAGCTGAACGGTAAGTATTGAATACTAGGGTGCAGGAATCCCCAGTTGCAGCCTTTTTCGTCAGCTCAGGCTGTACTGTTATGTGTCAGTTGCTTGCTCCATATCCATCTCATGTTTAAATTAAAATGTTATAATGCTGTAATTTGGATATCAGGTTAGGAAAATACAATCTATGCCAAAACCATTTCTCAAATGTTATTTGACCTGGTATGCTCAAAGTTTTGTGATCTTTGATTCACGAGATGTCATGCGACTAATCAAACAACAGTGGCTTAATGAGATGTCTGTTAAAGCACTTTTCACCCTTCTGCTACAGAGGCAGTTATCTGGTTGTAGGAAAGTAGGATCTGCTTCTTATGGTTACCCCCACTTTTTGCTTCATGTTACACTGTTTTGACTAGTCTGGCTGGGATCCTGCTAATCAGGACCCCAGTCTATCTGCTTTCTCCCTAAAATGTTATGCCATGTACTTAGGTATACTCCAGATTGGATACTGGGGTGCCCTTGTCAGTCCCTAGTATATGGTACCCATGTACCCAGGGCATAGGTACCTCAGAGGCTTCCCCTGGGCTGAAGCATGTATTATGCAACCCATGGGAGGTCATGCAAAATGGAACTACAGGTCTGCCATAGCAGCCTGTGTAAGATGGTGCATGCACCACTTACTTTAGATATAGGTTTACTATATCTATAAGTCACTACACTTAAAACCTATCAGTCACCTCTCTAGCAAGCCTTGACAATCCTGAAGGCAGGGTGCTGGGTTTTACGTGAGAGGGTGCCCCTGCAGGAGCAGAGCATCCCTGCAGCCTTCGAACACTATTCTCCCGGGTTGTCGGTGACGCAGCCAGACATATAGGTAGAGGTGCATTATATGCTCGCGTAAAATGCTATCTCGAAAACGGCTGCAACAAAACATGTCGTGTTTGGTATCAAACACCTTGGAATCATACCTCCACACCGGTAACAGGTGTGGGAGGTATGATTCCACCCTTCTGAAGTGAGCTTTGTGGGGTCCCTGGTCTTCCCGGTACCAGCCTTCTCGACCAGGGCGGCACAAAATGGTTGCTGCCGACCAGAGACACATTTCTGCCCTCCTGCTGCTGAGCCAAGCTCGAGCAGGGGAAGGCAGCACAATTGGCATCCTGTCACAGGGAGGTGTGACCACCTCCCAGACAGGATTTAGTGTATTGGGGCTGGGTGGGTGCACTTCCAAAGTGCATGAAAGTCTGCATCTGGGGCACACTTGGTGCCCCTGTGCATAGTCCAGTTCAAACCAGTCCTGGGAGCCGTTGGCTCCCGCTCTGGCGCGAAACTGGACAAAGGACATGGGAGTAACCTCCCCACTGTCCTGACCCTCCCTGGGAGGGTCCCCTGAATCTGTCCAACCCTCTCCTGTGGGTACAAAAGGGCTTACCTGGCTGTAGGACCCTAGATTCGACATGGACAAGATTCTGAACAAGAAACCACTGACCTTCGACTGTCTGGACACTCTGGACTTCGCTGGACTTCGACTGGGCCCGACTTCGTCTCCCTCTCCGTCCAAAGCATCGTCTGTGCCCGTGCACCGTACAGGCTCCATGCAGGACCTGTGGAGCATCTGCATTCACAGGCACTGTAACGCAACTGACCGGTCTGCTGATCCTGAGCTCCTGCAGACTCTGAAGGCTCCAGCAACACAGGAGGTGGGTTCTTACATTCCTTGAGGTTGAGCTGCCTCTCACCAAGTTTGAGGCCAGTATCCCTTGTGGGGATTGCATAACCCAAACCCCTGTGCACTGCGTACTTTTGCAAGTGCATATGCTTGTTGTTGTTCTCCAACTGAGTGCATTGGGCTATTGATAGCCCCAACCTTTGCGCACATTTCATACAAAGGACTTTGGCCTCCTTGCACTCTGTGCCCTGCAAGCTGTTACTTTGTGAAACTACTAGAGGTCCCCTCGCGACTCCTGTGCCTTCGGCCTGTGGGTCCATTTGAGGGACAACACTACTGTTCTTGGGTTCCCCTGGTTGCTCCAGGCCTGACCTGACTCCCCTTGCTGTGGTGAGTCCTCTGGTCCTTGCTGAGCCAGACCATAACCTTCTTTGATCTTCTTCGTGGGTTGCCGCTGCCAAGGCTGGTTGGTGCTCCTGCCGGACACCGACCCCTCAGCACTCAACATCCTTCATGGGACAGCTCGTATCTGGCTCCTGATTGTCCTCGACATCTTCTGGTCCCTGCAGCTGTAGAGTCAAGGTCTCCATCATCACACCTGAAGCACCCGACATCGGTGGGCATTCGACTACCGAGCCCCTGGTCACTCCTGAGTGACCCAGACTCTGTCCCCTCTGCTTTCAGGTAAAACAAGCTGCTTAACATTCCTTCAAGACTAAGCCTGAAGGCGCTCTCCACAGCTACCACTTGGATAGCTTTTTAAGGTTATCTTTGACCTCTTAAATCACCATAAGGGTTGTTTGGACAGGGGCAAGGTGCCCACTTTTATTAGTGGACAGCATATACCAGGCCAACTTCTCACACTGGTTATCAGTTATCTGCTACAGAGGCACCTCTAAATGTTCTCCATATCTCAACTGTCTTTTGTTCTATACACAGTAGTCTGAAATTCTGTCCCAGTGACGTAGAACTACAACTCCCAGAACACAGTAAGTTGTTAAACGAAAGTCTTAGGTGATTTGAGTCATCTGGTGAGCTTATGCATACACCTAAAATATCTACTCTGCGCTTTGTGATGGGACATGGACCCAATACGTCACACCAAGAGGCCAATCAAGTCATGGACACTGACTGAACCCAAAATCATACTCAGTGCAAAGCCCCAACGCCCGCATGTCAAGAAGAAGAGACCCTCTCAACTCACTTGAGGCACCATTTAATTGATGCCCCATTCCCTTACTGCATCGAAGTTTAAGGAGCCACCACTGCGATACCGGCTGTACTAAGAACACGGCAGACACCTTGGAATGGGCACTAGGCCTTCAAAGGATGTAGGGAAACGTGGTTAAGCCTCGCTAATGGATACATGTAACTATGGCACTCAATAGACGGTACTGTGCGTACAGAATGTGGAAAATTTGATTTAGGCTAGTTTGGGTTCGCTTTTATATTGTACTCACAATGAAAAACAAAATAAACAAGAAACAAAAGTGCTATAGAGGGAGCAGCAGGCAGCAGGAGTGGGAGGGGGGAAGAAATAGTACCTCAATCACATTGGGAGCAGCAGACGGGCACTGATTAAGTTGAATCAATTTGTGCTTGATCTGCGCTTCACAGTGAAGTGACGTTTTGGCTGGACTAGACAATTACAGACGCTGCAAAGTGACGATGAAGCTTACAAATGGTAAGCAATAGTAGGGGTCCAAGTCTGTTTTGTACATAATAGTATCTCGTAAGCGAGACGCATGCGCAAGCACATGCACTCTCAGGCCGGATACTAAAAAAGCACATTTCTTTAATGCATAGAAGCATTTTACCTTAGTACATGGGATTATATCACTGCATTGAGATGTGTTTAGTAAAGGTGAGAGCTTGTAAACATGAACTGCAAAACTTTGCTGCCCCTGCCCTCGTGATAATGATTTTAGTGAACTAAGAGCAGGGCTCCCGGAGGTGGTAAACGTATTGGAAGTCAAAAATAGTATGTCATATTAATCATACCCGATAAGCACCTTATCCAGCTAGCCTAGCTATGTCTATTAAAAGGGACTGATTTAGATCAGGTGGTAAGGGAATGAAATAACAAACAAATGTGTTCTGCGACTAATAGTCCCCCAACACCCAACAAACATTTTACAATATCTCTATGTGTGCAAAGTGTCCAGCAAAGTGATAATGGACAGTAGTTCACCCTGCAAGACTTAAGTGCTGTGAGGCGGAAAAAAGGGGCTAAATTCAAGAAGGAAAAGCAGAGACTCCACAGTTGATTGACGAGCTTGTGGCCGGGCCACTTGGTAAGATGATTTGTTTATTACTGTGGATACACTGGGCTCCGCACAATCCAAAAGCATGTTACAGCCTTAGGGTTGGTGTGCACAGAGTCAGTCTGACTGTGCTCACATAGCCAGCCTGCTCATTGTCATGTGCAGAATGACAATGGGCTGGCCTGAGCAAGCATAGTATGATTTGCACCTTCTCCCACAACAAATAATCCCAAATCTCAGGGACTGACAGTGAGGCCTGGGAAAAGGTGGCTTTTCAGGAGCACAGTTAGAATTTGCCTTCAGTGGGAGGTGAGAAGGGGGGGGTGTACAGGAGATAGGTGCTGTGGGTAGGAGGGCAGCTGAGAAGTGAGGGGGCATTCCATAGAGTACATCAATGCACATGGAGAGTTCTGCCAAACACTGAGCCTATGCAAGAAGGTAGCCAGTAGGTTCAGCGAGGCAGATCTTGCATCGGAGGTTGGTTGACCAAAAGTTTTGGTTAGGTACCTGGGGAGTGACTTTTGGATGATGGTAGCATATTCAATTATCTCTTTAACCAAGGTCCAATGGATTTACCTGAGGGCAGGTGCAATTTGAGTATTTCTTCCTAAGAAGCTAAATATGAGTTGAGTGGCATGGTTCTGGTCCCTTTGCAATTTGGCAAGTTTCTTCTGAGATATTAAGGACATGTGACTGAACTGTTTTTAAACTGTAAGTTTTTGGTATTACTTTGCGCTATTTAGCATGTCAAGCCCCACCTCCCCAACCTACCTTTTCTACATTGCTACATTCCCTTTCCATATAGCTGTATACTGTACAGATTCTACTATAGCAAGCCCTTTTAGTTGTGTCGCTTTAATGTATCTCTTTAGTGACTGGCTCCCAGTGTAGCTTTGGCAGTCTATTTTTTCCTGGTCACAAACTGTTTCCCCTTTTAGTCTTTTGTATATCTGTCAGTTCGGCTCTTTGCATCTCTTAAAAATGGAGTCTGAGACTAAATGCTAGGTTTAGGTACTCATTGTGCAGGTGTCAGCCAGTCTTTGGTGCTTCTGCCTGCCAATGTATTAGCTACCCCTGTGCTTAATTTGTAAAATATTAAGGGGCATATTACCTAGGAGATGCGATAATTATCGCAAATCGTGCTTAGCGCGATTTACTCTATCGCTGGATTACATCGCCGTGTTAGCGACGTATCATCAACGTTTTGCTAACAGGCGATGTAATTCCAGCGCTAAGGAGAGGCCTGCTGATAGGGGAGTGTGGACCTAACCTGGCAATCCACCTCCCATTATCAGTATGCCTAAGTCACTTTTAAAGCAGGCGTTACATTCCTGCGATAACCGCGGTTAGCGCGGTTATTTTCATCGCTTCGCAGGTCTGCTGCATGGCTTGCTAATATCGCGAAGCCGTGTCAGCGAGGATTCCCATGTTGTTTTACTCAGGAACGCCTACTTTGCATGTCATTAGCGATATTGATCGCTGACATGCAAAGTCGCAAGGAAACACGCGCTAACGCTTGTTAGCGTGTCCTTGATAATGTTGAGATGAAAAAATCGCCGCTTTTTCGGCGCTATGTGCCGAGAAAGCGGCGATATAACTCTTGATAATATGCCCCTTAGTGTCAGGGCCCTGACCAGGAGGTCACTGCAGCTTGCACCACCCATTGCCCTTGACATTGCTGCCAATGGCAGTACCAAAACAACTACTAACCATTTCTCTCACCTGCAAGTGCGACAGTTAAGATTATTTCAGGTCCCTAAAGCTAAAGGAATGGCTGGGGAGGCAAGTATCAGTAATTTTTTATGTATATTGTATTCATAAACATCCGCTGGTCTGCCCCTCTCTAAATTAAATTAGCAGAGCCACCATGTGGCAGACTGTCATAAGAGTGGTGTTGACAATTAAGTGCCGGTGCCGAGCATCAGAATCCAATTAATTGCCGCTGCTGAGCACCGGAAACCACCGGCTCGAATTAAGCACTGAGCCACCCCACCTGTTTACGACATTTGTGCTGTTTGCTCTTCTTATTTTTTGGAATCTGTGCTTTCTGCTGTTTGCTGCAGCTCTTGCAGGTCACTCCTCCGATCTAGCATGTATCTGTTTGTGTTGATTCTCCAAGTCTGCGGAAAACCAAATGCTTTATCTTGAACTTCACTAGCGTAAAGGGAGGGCTGGGGAGTCACTGGATGTTCCGCTGTATAGTTCTGGGCCAATCTGAATTGGAATTTTAGTTATGTCCTAATCTGGGCACAATTAGTGAACATTGTAGCACTTATATCTGTTTTGGAGAGACCTAGGCTAGCTTTTTCAGCCAGTTTGATTAATGTAATGTATTTTCACGTAATACAGCTTTAAAATATATATACTTATTTTACTAGGATTATTATGTATATTTATAGCCAGTTTAGTGCTATCCACATTAGGTAAGTAGTTTCTTGCAAAGCTGCTTCAACAATTCCAGAACATTAATGTTCAATTGATGTCCCTTCTTGTGATGTCACTTACTATGATGTCACATTTTAGAGGGGCCTCACACGTTCCAGTTCTGCCTGTGGCCCCATAAACCGTAGGCCCGGCCCTGATACAAGTGGCCCTGGTGAAGGGGCAGCAGGGTATTTATTTATTGAATACTTTGATTATTTATGTATGTGCATATGAATTTATTTAGGCATTCTATGGAAAGCTGTGTGTTGCCTTTTCGTTACTATAGAATGCTTAGCAGGGAAAATAGTTTTCTGAGAGGATGGAGACCAGTCAGGCAAGTTCGGTGAACCGTAATCCCTATTAAAAACAATCAAATTTATATTAAACAATTCTAAAACACTAAGATAACAATACCCTTGAATGCCGTGTTTTAACTACATACATTCCAAAGACGTCTGTAGGTTTAAAATGTCAGCTAATTCGCACATAGGAAATATAAGGCTTCTACGGTGGCGAGCAAAATGTAGAGATGACCGATTGCACCCCACTTAGCATACTTACAATGACTAAAAATCCCATTTGCCTTCATATATTATGGATTAAAATACATCGGGCAATTGGAATCTGCTGGTTTATTTTCCATTTCTTGCTGCGAGGATTTATTTCTCGCAGTTAATGGCACGGAGGAGAAGGGCTCCATTAACAAGGCCTCGGCGAGGGCGGCGCGCGCTGGCCGCTGCGAGACCTCGAGGAGATGAGCGCAGAAATTTTCAGAAAATCAAGTTGAAGGCGAGGGGGGCTCAACTGCTTCACGGACCCGGAAAGAGATTTCAGAGTCACAGAGGGGTCTGTTGACTGGGAGCTGTTAGAGCCCCTTTGTGAAATGCGGCGGCGCGGCGCGAGATATGTGGCCTTTGCCACACAAAATGGTGCCGGCGCTGTATGTGCCTGCACATGCGTGGGCTGGTGGTGGGAGAGTGAGAACCTTTTATCCAATTAACCGGGGTGTCTGTAGCCTGCAGAGTCAATCCGGAAGAGGCAGACTTTGCACAGTAACAGCTCTTGTGTGCAGAGCTCCCTAGAAAAACAAACAGGGCCTCGGGGTTTTTTTTATTTTTTTGCGGAGTTTTATATAGCGCAAACTACAACCGAAGGCATCAGAGCGCTTTACATGAGCACTAGTTACGTTACAGAGGGACACATTCAGGGGCAGATTTACAAGCCCCTTGCGCCACTTTTGCGTCACTTTTCCCATGTTAAAAGTGACGCAAGGGGCTTGTCAATCTGCCCCTCAGTTTTGTTAGGCACGGGGAGATCAAGTGATTTGCCCAGAATCACAGACTGTTGAGCGTCCCTGCCGAGACTCGAAACCGGTTCCCCAGCTCCGAGGTCGACCGCCCTAGCCGTTAGCCATATTCTCTCCCACAGTTTATGGTCCACTTACTCCTCCACGCCAGTGGAAACATTCAACTAACCTTCAAGGTTCCCACTATAGGCCTACCTGCAGGGCTGCTTACACGCCTTTGGCTGCAAACAATTGAAGGTATCGCTCTAGGACACCCCCTGCGCTTGTCAATAACGTTCTTTTATGAATTTCCTTTCTGGCCATTGCATCTTAATGTGATTATACGCCCAAAATCCCGGAGGGACGTAACAAAAGGCCACTTGAAACATTCGGCCAGAATGCCCCTGCTGCGTGCTTCATTGAATGCAAAAGCCTGTGGGCGGATTAATATGCGGACATAGCTGCGCCCGTAGGTGGGTATTTTCAGCTCAGATATTTTTGTCTAAACTGGAAAAAAGCTATTCTGTTGCGTCCTTTACGAAAATAAATCTAAGCACTTCGCAAGAAACATTGCCAATGAAAAAGCCATAAAAGGCGGTACTGCTGCCGTTCTATACCAGGATAGCTGTAATTTAATTTTCAACACATTATAATTAAAAAAAATGCAAATGTAATGCATACAGTGATGTAGACCAAAATGTTAGGGCCCCGTACACAATACGTTGAGGGCCCCTAAGATTGATAACACCACACGCAGATTTGTCACCCGTGTATGAACAAGCTACCCCTCAAAAGCTTTCTCTGCTAGTGACATTGCGATTTCAGCCTGCTGTTGTGTGTTAGGTCCCTACATGGACACTCTCTCTTACATCTTATCTATCTAAACCAAAATAGAATGTTTGGCTGCTCTGTGAAGGAGTTAGAACGGACAGCTTTCTTTTCCCAAGAAGTTTATATAAAAGTTGTTTTTCACCTTCAGGTTTCAGATTTCTTTTGCTATGTAAACATTTAGATTGTCTGTTTTCTGAATGATTTGGTTAAGTGTGATGTATTCAGTTCCACGGCAGCCATTTTAATGTAAAGTTGGAACAGCATCAATCAGCACAGCACGTGTGACGCATGTTATATTTGTTGGGCACAATCTGGGAGTAAGGCTTACGTACTGTACATTTAGGCAACGCCTCAGTCTGCAAAGAGACATCATCAACGCATAACGCCAACGGTGCGTTTCCTTCATGGCCTACTTTCGCAGCACAGAGCAAAATTCAAAACCTTTTACATCCCCCTCATGAAAGGCCACTTGCAGATAGAGAGCCGAAAAGGTATCACAAGCAGTTCCCTGGTGTGCTTAGATGTATCAGATCGAACCACCAATCAATTGTGTACTCAACCAAACTCAAACACAACAAAAATGAAGGCAAATCAATGTAAGTACTCGACCTAGGGCTCTCAAACACAGTGGATACCTGCAAAGAATTGATCTAATCTACTCACTTTATAGCAAAGGCTTGAATCATGCAAGCATTCAGCAGCTATCAAAATCCAACTACACAACCCAACCTGCTCCAGAAGGGACAACGCACCAGATTCAAAGGCAATTGGTATTTCCACCCAAATGTGAGGCATCCGGTACACGCAAGTTAGACATCACCTACACGGCGGGAGCCATAAAAGCGAGGCATCCACAGAGCCCTGCTCTAGCCGCGGACAGAATCTCTGAGAGGCACTGGGTCGGGTAACATTTTGCTAATAGTATCCACAGTATCCAGATTCAAAGGCAATTGGTATTTCCACCCAAATGTGAGGCATCCGGTACACGCAAGTTAGACATCACCTACACGGCGGGAGCCATAAAAGCGAGGCATCCACAGAGCCCTGCTCTAGCCGCGGACAGAATCTCTGAGAGGCACTGGGTCGGGTAACATTTTGCTAATAGTATCCACAGCATCAAGCAAATTTTGTGTGACCCCCTTCCCCCAGTATTCTTTAAACACTGCTAGGTTTTGACCAATGTCTTGGTCTACTGTAGTTGAAAATGCTCCAAAATGTTCAAAATAATCCTTGGAGGCACGCACGACTACTCTGTAAAATTGCCTCTAAACCTAATTATCACTATGTGTGTTCTCATCTCTTCCTGGCCAAGGCTGAAAGTGTCTGGCTCACTCCACTCGGCGAGCACTACCACTATATATACAGTTCCCCCCGCCAAACCACTCCACTTGAGTCCTGCTGGCTACAACCCTGATGCGGTCATTTGAAGCTTTAAGAGAACTTTTTTGGCATGTCCAGCAGTCGATTCGTGACCTATAGGCTTCCGCAATTCCTTATCGCTCAAAAGTCGTCATAGCAACTTAATCAGCACTGGCTCAATCCAGATGATGTGCTACTTTACACACTGGGTGATACCTAATGTGAACCGAGGGGCATATTTATCATTGAGTTGTGCCGCAACTCAATGGGGGACACGAGGACCACGCAACTATTGAGTCAAATTTATCAAGCCACGTCCTGAGTGGCTTGATAAATCTAGAGTAGCGCAACGCTGCGCAAATCACTGTGTTGCGTTACTCTGCCCTAGGATGGCATTCCATGGGTGGAGAATACACCCATGGATTTTGGTGAATTCCAATATGTACCATTGCTGGTAGGCCTGGGAATGTGTCAAAATGCTATGCCTCCCTAAGTGAGGCGTAACGAGGAGAAATATCTTTATTTCTCCTCGTTTTTTCCTCATTCTGCAGCACACATAGAAAGAGGAAAATGCCTCAGACGATTGTTTTTGTGCTGGAAGGTGTCCCTTCTGCACGAAAAACAATCCTGCTTACAACGCAGGCACCCTTGCACCATAGTGCAAGGGTGCCTGCATTGGCGCAAGGCAGCACATTGTGTGCCAATGCAAGGAAAGGACAGGGATGTGCCATACAATCTAAAATACAGCACATTCCTGCCCTTTCCCTTTCAAGCAGCGCAGCAAGGTGGCTTGCTGTGTTGCATGAATTCTTGATAAATCTGACCCCAAGGATCTTACTTGTAAACTGGGGCAGTTATAGAATATATTCCCACCCAATGGGCCTCATTTATGAGGTTTTTACCGTAGGGCAGCGCCACAGGCCTCCCTGATGCGCTGTCCTATGGTAAAAGAAAAGGGCAGGAATGTGCTGTATCTATGAGATACTGCGCATTCCTGTCCTTTTCCCCTGCACCGAAACACAATGGGCTACCATGCGCCAGTGCAGGCACCTTTGCACCATGGTGCAAGGGTGCCTGCGTTGAGGGGATGATTGTTTTTGTGCAGGAAGGGAAACCTTCCTACACAAAAACAATCACAAGAGGCCTTTTCCTTTTTCTATGTGTGCTGCAAAATGAAGGAAAAACGAGGAGAAATGAAGATATTTCTCTTCGTTGTGCTTCTGCTACGCCTCCCCTGGGGAGGTGTACGTTTTTGGCTCTGCCTCAGATTTACGATTTCGCGTAAATCTGGGGCAGTGTCAAAATGCCATGGATATTGCTGGGAACGCCCCCAGCAACACCCATTGCACGCCCCTTTAACGCAGAATACTGCGTTAAAGGGGACAATATTTACGAGGCAGCATTAAGCTACAAAAAGTGGCTTAGTACTGCCTCGTAAATATAGAGCAGGCTCCTGCGCCACGGAACGTCACAGAAAGGGACGTTCTGACGGTACAAGTGGCCTCATAAATGAAGCCCATTGTGTTTTGTAGAGAAGCGAATCCGGTTTAGACAGGTCTGTCACGTTGATATTAATATACAGGAGAACACTTTGGGCCATAGGTACAAGGACTGGCAAAAACTATCGCTAACGTTAGTTAGCGGCAGTTTTCTTACCACCGTGTACTGCTGAAAACTATCGCCATGTTAGCGACGTATTTACAAGCCATCGCTACATGGCGATAGCTTCAGGGATCGGCGGCGAAAACTGCCACTAACATTAGCGTGATGGCGATAGGAATTCCGGCGTTAGCGGGCGAAAACCAACGAAACGCCCATTAGCGGCAAAAAAACGCACGTTAGTCAGCCCAACGTGAGTTTCTTTTGCCTCTATTGGAAAAAATAGCCTATCATTCGACCTCCAATAGAAAATAGGCAAAAAAAACAATGAAATGCAGAATGGAGCAGCCAGGGCTAAGTGCAGCACACATCAATAAACCCCTCAAGCCACCCAACATCAAGGATGACCAGGATGAGAGCCTGGATGCCTCGCAGGACCTGCGCCTGGAGCCTGGATGCCTCGCTGGACCTGCGCCTGGGGCCTGGATGCCTCGCTGGACCAGCGGCTGGAGCCTTGATGCCTCTTTGGACCTGCGTCTGGAGCCTGGAGAGGGATGCGGAGGTGCTGTGGAGTCGATGAGCCGTGGCGGTAGACATTGAGGCGCGGCGATCGCCCGTATCTGTTGGTGAAGTCTGTCAGGTCGCATGGAGACACGTTGCTGACCTGTGTGAGAAGACCGCCTTGAGGCCCTTGGAGCTGTGAATGGTGGAGGCGCTCCTGGGTACCAACGTAGGGAGGTCTGCATCGCATACTACGATCCACCACTACACCGTGGTGCACGGAGGGGATTACCAATGGTGAGCGGCGCCTCTCTGCATCACAGGCCGGATGATGTTGCGCTGGCCGGACGCTGTGGAGGGTGAGGCCCCTGAGCTGCGCCAAACTTGTGTGGCAGGAGCGCTGCAACTTCACGCCTAAGGGGGGCCTGCTGCATCAACTGCATCGGGAGGTTCACCAGCGGACTTGTCGGCGACTGCTGTACCCAGGCTTGTGAAAGCCCACCTGGCTGAGGCTCCTGCTGGCTGAGTCACAGATTTGGAGAGAGTGCAGCGGATTGCGCCACGGTGTCAATGTCCAGGTAAGGAGAAGGTGGGACACGTAGCAGAGGAGGCCAGGGGGTCGAGCCGCCCAGGCCTAGCACCTGTAGATGACGCACCCCCAGTGGCGGCTCATCCGCTATAGCGGAAGAGCATCGCCCCACTGCTTTCAAGCAGTGCAAGAAGAGGAAAAATCATCACATGATGATAACTTCCTGATGTAATCGTGCTATGTTTCCTTTGCGGGCGGGAGGGTGGGTAGGGCTGCTCCACTCACAGAGCAGGGCAGGGGCGGAGTGGCATGCCCTGCTCAAGTGCGCAATGACTGTTTGGTCGGCCCACTCAGGCCGCCCAAAGCAGTCATGCGCACTGTCCTGTTCGCAAAGCAGGCTGCATTGCAGCCTGCATGGAGAACATGCCCACCCCTCCAGCCCCTGGCTGAACGCCTTGTCCCGGCACCAATGACCAATCCCAACGCCGTATTGCAGCGTTGTGATTGGCTTAGGGGAGGGAGCCTGGCTGCCTACTTCCTGTTCCTGGAAGCAGACTCAGGAGAGCAGGAGCAACGAAGACACGTGACCCGGCCTCGAGGTAAGATTTCTCTCATTTAAATATTCACAACACCTGCTCACACACACACCCCCGCGTCCACGCCCCATCCAGTGTCCTTTCTGGCGTTTCCCACCTCCCAGCTGTCCAGTCCCCCCCGCAGCACTGCCAATGGCGGCCGCTGTGCGGCCATGCGCAGCGGGCGTACCACTGGTGTGCCAAAAGTATATATGAAGTTACGATGCATACCAATACATCGCATTTCATTACAATGCATACTAATACTAGGCATATTGCAACAGTAGGGAAGGTGTTGGATAGCGGAGATGTAAATATTACTATTCCCACTTCAGTGAGTGCAACCCTAAAACTAACCCTTGCACCCCAAAGCAAACCCTGAACCCTAAAATTCCTCTTTGAGCCCCCAAAACACACCCTAAAAATCATATTTGACCCAAATGCACACCCCAATTTTCATAATTGACCTCAAAACACACCCACAATTTCAAATTTTACCCCATAATACACCCCGAATTTCATCTCCGACACCCGAAACCCATACCCATCCTAAAACTTAAAAATATCCCATTACTGACCTCACAATGCGTTGTGATGGAATGCGATGTAAAGGCACCTGCGTTGTTGGGGTTGCATTGTAAAGGCATTACGATGTAATACCTGCATTGTAATGGACTTCTCCACAGCCAAAGGCAAGCCATAGGCAAGTCCGTCTGCCCCTGGAATGCGCTCAGCACCAAGCACCCTTCCTCTTGGACACTCCACCGCTACGACGCCAGCACCCTCCTCGCCATTAACCCTGGATGCCACATCGCCTGCCAGGACCAACCTCTGTTCCGGACCGGACATCGCCATCGCCATCACTGACGGCTACTGAATCACCCGCAAGGACCACCCCGACCGTCCAGGAGGAGGCATCGCCATCACCTACAGAAGGACACTCCGACTGACCACACACTCTAATGACCCAACGATGACCATGGAACAACTTAACTTCCAGATCCGGACCAACCCCAAGCCCATCCTCTGCGGCACCCTCATCTGCAGGCCCCCCGGGCCATGGACCCCCATTCTCCGATACCATTGTAGATCTCATTGCACCCCAGTCCCTCCCATCCACCGACAACCTCCTACTCGGTGAACTCAAGTTCCACCTGGACAACCCCAGTGACCAGAACACCACCCCCTCCTGGGGAAGCTCCCCAACATCAGACTCAAGCAGCTAGTCACCGCAGCAAGCCACATAGCAGGACACATGGTCGAGAACGTCTCCTCCGCCAGCGGGAACTTCAACTACAGGCACACCACCGGACTCTCCTGGCCCGACCATCATTGTATACATCACGTCTTCACCATGCCCACCGTACACCACCGCCATCATCGCCCCCCCTCGCAGCTGGATCAAGGCCACCGAAGAACGTCTCGTCAACTCCCTCAGCACCACCACTCCGCCATCGCTTACAGACGATGACACCGCAGTGCGCAACCGCCACCGACGGATTTCCAACTGCGCCGACACCCTGGCACCCCTCAAGAATGGCACTGTGTCAGAACCTTACGCCTGCCATAAGGGTGACGCAGTGCCACGGGGATAGGCTGGCCCCATGCATTGCTGGAGTTGCGTCATGGTTGTGACACGACTGCAGCAATGCGTGACTTTAGCGCAGACAGATACGTCAGGATTCCAGACGTATCTGTCATTACTTGCGTCATGGAGCGCTGTCCAGTGAATACAGTGCATCAAGGGTGTCGGAAGAAGGGGGTAGTGAAAAGTGTTGCAATGCTGTCTTGTCGCAGCGCTGCAACACTTTCATGACTGAGGCCCAGGAATGCCCACTATCTTATTGATGGTGCGCATTCCTGCCCTGTAGTTTTGTTGCAGGGCAGGGCAGCAACATTGCTTGCAGCACTGCCCAGCACCAAAACCTGCTGAAAAGAGGCCCCAAGTGTTATCTCCATTTTTAAGACCAGCTATTTTCTGGTCTTAAAAAACTGCCTCTAACTGCAGTTAGCGGCAGTTTTTTGGGTCCTCCAAAGTTCAGGAATCCCCTTGTAAATATCGCAAAGTGGGGTTAGCGGCCGTGTTTGCACGGGAACGCCTCCCTTGCATGTCATTATCGCTAACAGAAGTGGCGATCTTTAGAATGGACGTTTTCGCCGGAAAACTGCCGTTAACAGAGGTTAGCTGCAGCTTGTACATAAGGCGATAAAAATCTCGCTGCAAAACCGTCGGAAAAGTGCAGCTAAGGTGGCGTTAACTCCTTGTACATATGCCCCTTTATTTTTAGCAGTTCTGCATGGGTTGACTACTTTCCTAGACTGAAAAATCATGTTGCTAATGTAAGTAACACAACCTGAATAAACTACAAAAGGTATAAGGTAATGAAACATTTTAACATATTGTATCCACACACACCATAATGACCCTTTGTACAGTGCAGGAATACAAGAGAAAAATGATTAAGTAGTAATCATGCATAACAAGTAAAGTCAAAGCGTCTGTCAATCAAAACAGCCTTATAATTTGACTCTTTCCCAGAAGCTGGTACAGGTTCTAGATATCACCTGCTTTCAAATATGTTGATTAGGCAGACACCAGTCCCAAGAGGAAAAGGTAGCTGAGATTAATACTCAGAAACTGTTCCACGGTACAGACCAGATTTTAAGATGTTATTCAGCTTACAATAAGGAATATCATATAAAACATAAATAAAAACACAATTCACCCTCACTACTTGTCCTACGCTTGTAAAATCTAAAACAGGTTAATGCCAGGTAGCAACAGCATTTACCTCCTCTACATTACGTAAAACAAAACAAAAATTCCCATATTTTAAAACAAATCCTCAAAGTACTACAAAAATAATGTAATAGCCAAGCAGTTGCCTCAATGATAATTTTGTTATACTGTACCTCGTTCCAAGCGCCTCGTTAGTCTTCAGTAAATTTGAACACCAGTGCTATTAACTATTGAGTTGCTTCATACGTCGTCCATATGTATAAAGAGCTGAATGGCTACGTCACCCCTTTGTCTTCAGAACCAAGGGTAACTGGGGCCATGGTCCAATCAAGGGGCACCAGCATGTTCATCATAGAAGGGATTGTGGTATGCAGGCAGGACATCATAGTGTACATAGTGTATATGATCATTGAGGTTTTTATCCTTTTGCACAGATTTGTTGAAAAGAACCGACCTGTTGAACCATTCCAACGAGCTGAGACGCTAATACATGAAAATGACATACATACAGCATCTCCAGTGTCACCGGGCCTGATTCACAGAACTAACTTAAGTCAAAATCCTAAACTTACAACAATTTTGGTATTCACAGAATGAACTTACACATTTGGGTATTCACAGAATGAACTTACACATTTGGGTATTCACAGAATGAACTTACACATTTGGGTATTCACAGAATGAACTTACAACAGTTTTGGTATTCACAGAATGAACTTACACATTTGGGTATTCACAGAATGAACTTACAACAATTTTGGTATTCACAGAATGAACTTACACATTTGGGTATTCACAGAATGAACTTACAACAATTTTGGTATTCACAGAATGAACTTACTCATCCTAACTTTATGTCCGCCACGGACATAAGGTTAGGATGAGTAAGTTCATTCTGTGAATACCCAAATGTGTAAGTTCATTCTGTGAATACCCAAATGTGTAAGTTCATTCTGTGAATACCAAAATTGTTGTAAGTTCATTCTGTGAATACCCAAATGTGTAAGTTCATTCTGTGAATACCAAAATTGTTGTAAGTTCATTCTGTGAATACCCAAATGTGTAAGTTCATTCTGTGAATACCCAAATGTGTAAGTTCATTCTGTGAATACCAAAATTGTTGTAAGTTTAGGATTTTGACGTAAGTTAGTTCTGTGAATCAGGCCCTCTGTTTTTCCTTCTCATTCCTCTTTGTCCTGCCTGTTTACTTTCCACAACGTGTAACGATCACAGCGGTGGAAGTTGGCATGAGCATACCTTGGGTTATGCATTCCGCCTACAGGTTCACAGTCATGTCTACCATATTGGGGATATTGTAAACTTTACAGGGAGAGACTTGTAGGTTGTCCCTCTCCTGGCTGCAAACTTCTGTCAAGCCCAGCTTGAAAACTGAATAAGTAGGTTTTTGGAGCCACTCACTAGAAGTGTGTAACACTATTGCAATGTTTTAACCCATTCCAGACACTTCTAACAGGCTGATTACAACGATTAAACAGGAGTTTGTAACATGGGTGTTACCCGGATCAATGGGGTGAAAGCACCCACGGAGATCAGAGGCCAAAGAGGCCAAAGAGGCAGCAGATACACCTGTGAGAGGGCCGTCTGTGCAATATTTACACCTGTGGGTGCGTGGATGTGTTTGTTTGTGTGTTTGTATCTGTGTGTGTCTATATATTTATCTGACCATGTGTCTGTGTGTGTGTGAGTGTGTGCGTCTGAGTGTGGAACCGTCCTTGGTGCTAATCTGTGGCATGTGGGCCTACCAATGGCATCTGCTGACTCCCTTGGCATAAGAGGTAAGTCATCTCTGGTGCATCTGTGACTGTTGCTCGTATACTGGTGCCCACCCCTTTCTTTGGGTTCTTTTACTATAATGGTCATCCTCTTGATGCATTTGGGCACCCTTGGCCTAATTGTGTAACACCAGCCGCTTATGACATAATGATGTCAAATGATATGGGCATTTTTGCTATTATGATATCCACCCTTGGCAACCCTGGCATAATTAGAATATTGTGGCTATCCTTTGCATTATATTGACCAACCCAGGCACTGAGTGACAATACATATACATGTGAGGAAGAATCTGTATATATGTTGTATACGTGAGCATTTGATAAAAATGATAAGCTGTTGTATTGGACCCAAACAAGTACTTACTTAAAAATCAATACTTTTATTTCAAAATAAAACTTGTTTACTTTAAAACACAACAAGCTTTTCCTTGGGGGAAATAAGTATGTTTACCAAAAATGAAAAGCATGTCTTTGGTAGCAAAATTGGTGTATTATCAGAAACTGATATGTGAACACTTTTAGAACAAATAATTGCTTTTTCCAAGGAGCTCATAACTGAATGATAATTATAGCTGTGTTTTGGAGTATTATTGCTGATGTATTTTACCTGGTGCCACAGGACACTTGCTGCTATAAATGTTCTTTCATTGCTTATGCAGATGCATTTCAATCTGCTAAAGCTTTTTATGACATTGCTGCTTGTACTCATGAATGCGGTGGCCTCTAATGCAATCTTGTCTGATATGGTAACTATTGCAACAATGATATTTGTTAGTAGCTCTGGGTGAATTTTATTGATCAGAAGTCGCTCTCTTTATTAAAAAGGTTGGCAACACTTGGGTGAAAAGCTATCAGTGTGACTGTTCATTGGTATATGGCATATACCATATGGTATATGGCATGTTATGTCTCCTTAGGATCTAAGCTTACCTTTGTTGCGTGCTATGGCATGGCTGGCTCTCTGTGCACTTTGACACCTCAGTCCTTCTTCGCATCTGCCTGTGCACCTTTCCTCCTGTGGGGCACCCTAACACAATCTACTATCTTACACTCACAAATGTCCGTGGTGGTGGTAGTCAAGAGGCCAAAGCCCTGTGACTCTTAACATACCATAGTTTGAACAAATATCAAAAAGAATACCAGTCTGACAACAACGGCATGGTGAATCACCATTCCAGTGAATTACCCAAACATTGAAAAGCATTTTGATGAAAATGTAGCAATTTGTGGCAAAGAAGTGTAGTGAAATCTGACCCTAATTATAATGTCCTTGTAACCTTCGTTTTTTTTAGGGAATTTCCAACGGTGTTTTAAATTCCATTTGCTAACTATAACGCCCCTGTACCCTTTGGTTTTTTTCAGTGAATTTCTAAGGTTTTTTAATGTTATTTCCTAGCTATAACGTCCCTGTAACCTTTGTTTTTTTTAGTGAATTTCTGAGGTCTTTGGGGGTTGGCGTGTGAGTGGCTGTATGGGTGAGTGAGTGGCTCAGTGAATGGCTGTGTGGGTGGATAAGTGAGTGTATCAGTGGCTGTATGGGTGACTGAGTGGCTGTGTGAGTGACTGTATGGGTGAGTGACTGGGTGTGTAAATGGCTGTATGGGTGAGTGAGTGGCTGTTTGAGTGGGTGCGGGAGTGGCTGTATTGGAGAGTGTTGAGTGGCTGTATGTGTGAGTGAGTAGACATGTGAGTGCTTGTATGGATGTGTGATTGGGTATGTAAGTGGCTGTGTGGGTGTGTGAGTGGCTCTGTTAAGAGGCTGTATGGGTGAGTCACTGAGTGTGTGAATAGCTGTATGGGTGAGTGAGTGTGTGTGTGAGTTGCTGTATGGGTGAGTGAGTGGCTGTGTGAATGACTGTATGGGTGAGTGAGTGGCTGTGTGAGTGGTTGTATGTGTGAGTGGGTGTGTGAGTGGCTCTGTGGATGAGTAAGTGGGTCTGTGAGTGGTTTTATGGGTATGTGAGTAGATGTATGAGAGGTTGTGTGGGTGGTTCTGTGGATGATGTCATCAGTGATGTCATTTGAGATGTCATCAGTGATGTCAACAACTTGAAAAACTGCATTCTGTAATATGTGTAGTTATCATCTACACACAATAAACACAAAGGCTCTTCTAAGAGCCACCCATTTCTCAAACAATGGTGCATGTTCTTTTTAAATCTCCTTTTTTTAAATAAAAATGTCAATTTGTTGAATCCATCATGAATCCACAAAGCAAATCCACACATTCAATGCACAGAAACGCTTAAAGGATTCCCTACTGTGTGACTGACTGTATGTATCTGACTGGAGTTATCAGAGTGTGAATGAGTCTGTTAATGGGTGTGTGAGTGGGTTTGTGAGTGAGTGTCTCAGTGTCTGCATGGGTCTGTGTGGCTGTGTGAGTAGGTGTGTGAGTCTGTGAGTGGATGTGTGAGTCTGTGAATGGGACTGTGAGTGGGTGCATGAGTGTATGAGTGGGTCTGTGAGTGGATGTGTGAGTGTCTGTGTGGGTGTGTGAGTGGGTGTGTGAGCGTCTGTGGGGGGTCTGTGAATGGCTGTCTCAGTGTCTGAATGGGTCTGTGATTGTCTGAGTGGGTCTTTGAGTGGGTGCATGAGTGTCTGAGTGGGTCTATGAGTTGGTGTGTGAGTGGGTCTGTGGGTGGGTCCATCAGTGTCGGAGTGGATCTGTGAGTGGGTGTGTCAGTATCTGAGTGGGTCTGTGAGTGGGTGCATAACTATCTGAGTGGGTCTGTGAATGGGTGCATGAGTCTCTGAGTAGGTCTGGGAGTGGGTGCAAGAGTCTCTGAGTGTGTCTGTGAGTGAGTGCATGAGTGTCTGAGTGGGTTGTGAGTGGGTGCATGAGTGTCTGAGTGGTACTCTGAGGGGTGCATGAGTATCTGAGTCTGGTACTTCCTTCGCAACTCCTGAACTCAGAGGGGGCAAAACGTTTGCCTCCTCTGAGGCCAGGGGTCACAAAGGAAGTGTCAGGAGGAGCAGGGAGCAAGCAGGAGGTCACAGCTGCAATCCCTGACTACCTCCAAATGACGTCCATGATCTGAGTGGGTGTGTGAGTGGGTCAATCAATCAATCAATCAACAGAATTTGTAGAGCGCACTACTTACCCACGAGGGTCTCAAGGCACTGGGGAGGAAAGGAAGGGGGGGGAGCCGCTACTGGTCGAACAGCCAGGTCTTGAGTAGCCTCCTGAAGGTCAGCAGGTCTTGGGTCTGTCGTAGGCTGAGTGGAAGGGTGTTCCAGGTCTTGGCGGTGAGGTGGGAGAAGGATCTGCCGCCAGTGGTAGTTCTTCGGATGCGCGGGACGGTGGCCAGGGAGAGGTCGGCGGAGCGGAGCTGGCAGTTGGGGACGTAGAAGGAGAGTCGTCTGTTGAGGTAGGCTGGGCCGGTCTTGTGGAGTGCCTTGTGTGCGTGGATGAGGAGTTTGAAGGAGATTCTCCTGTCGACGGGGAGCCAGTGCAGGTTTCTCAGGTGGGGGGTGATGTGGCTGTGGCTGTGGCTGTGGCGTGGAACGTCGCGGATCAGGCGTGCAGAGGCGTTTTGGATTCGTTGCAGTCGTTTGATGAGCTTGGTCGGGGCTCCCGCGTAGAGGGCGTTTCCATAGTCGAGTCTGCTACTCATGAGGGCCTGGGTGACTGTTCTTCTTGTGTCTGTCGGGATCCACCTGTAGATCTTGCGGAGCATGCGGAGGGTGTTGAAGCAGGAGGAGGAGACTGCGTTGACTTGCTTGGTCATGGAGAGCGTTGAGTCGAGGATGACTCCCAAGTTGCGTGCATGGTCGGTGGGTGTCGGGGGTGCCCCCAGTGTTGTGGGCCACCAGGAGTCGTCCCAGGCTGAAGGGTTGGAGCCCAGGATGAGGGCCTCCGTCTTGTCCGTGTTCAGCTTTAGTCAGCTGCTTTTCATCCAATCGGCGACGGCCTTCATTCCTTCGTGGAGGTCGGATTTGGCGGTGAGGGGGTCCTTGGTGAGGGAGAGGATCAGTTGAGTGTCGTCGGCGTAGGAGATTATGTTGAGGTCGTGCTGTCGGGCGATGCGTGCGAGTGGGGCCATGTAGATGTTGAACAGTGTCGGGCTGAGGGATGATCCCTGGGGTACGCCGCAGATGATCTCGGAGGCTTCGGCTCGGAATGATGGGAGGCAGACTCTCTGTGTTCTGCCGGAGAGGAAGGAGGTGGTCCATTCCAGGGCCTTCTCTCGAATCTCTGCGTCGTGGAGGCGTGCGTGTAGCGTGCGGTGGCAGACAGTGTCGAAGGCGGCGGAGAGGTCCAGGAGGATGAGGGGTGCATGAGTGTCTGTGTTTGTGACTGGGTGTGAGAGTGTCTGTATGTAAGAACATCTGTCTGGGTGTGAGAGTGTCTGTTTGGGTGTCACAGTGGGTGTGAGAGTGTCTGTATGGGTATCAGAGTGGGTGTGTGAGCATATAATTTTTTTTTTGATTTGCAACAGAATTCGTGTATCCGTTGCAGATTTACATGGGGGCCGTGCTGAGCCCCATGACGGATCCACGGATATAGAACATAGAAAAAAAAACAGTTTTCTGTCATTTTGCTGCCCATTGTACATGCTTTTCCCACATCTATTACACAGACATGGGGTCAGGAAAGCTCTAACTTGACCCATTCATTTATTTTAGATACAACGTTTTAGCCCTCTGGACCGTATCCTGATATATAAAATGGCAGCCACAACTTTTGTGTGAAGTTGTGTCCAGCCAATCAGAACCTGGCTTTGGCAAGTGGAGCCACCGTGGGTGGATCAACAGAGGGTCCACGCCCCTAGAAATACATATTTGTTTTTCTTTTAATATTTCTAGTACTCTTGAACGGATATACACCATTTCATGAAAAGGGCTCTTTCGGGCCCAAGAGCTAGCTTTCTGCCAGACCCACTCACACACCCATTAACAGACTCATTCACACTCTGATGACTCCAGTCAGATACATACAGTCAGGCACACAGTAGGGAATCCTTTAAGCGCTTCTGTGCATTGAATGTGTGGATTTGCTTTGTGGATTCATGATGGTCAAGTCATGTGCGCTTTATAAGTGACATGATTGATTGATTGATTGATTGATTGATTGAACCCTCCCCTTTTTCTCAGCCCCCACGTGACGGTTCACCCCGAAACTTTCCATGTACAACTAGAATCAACAGTACACGTTTTTTGTAAAAATTCGTAAAGATTCATCAAATGGCACCAAAGATATAGGCAAGTCAAAAAGCGCTTTTCCTATGGAAACTAGGTCCAAACAATAACTATCTACTGGTGCCAGCCAATAGGTAATATATATATATCTAAAGATATAGATTTATATATATATATATATATATATATATATATATATATATATATATATATATATATATATATATATATATATATATATATATATATATATACTCTGAAGATGAAGGATCACAAGAAAACAACAGCCAGCCAGGGCAAAAATCTGGATCCCAAAGGATACAATGAGTCACAAAGAAATAAAATATCCAAGAAAGAAGTGACTCAAACAGATAGATTCACCAAAGAACAAAAATATATTTCCACTACAACGTTTCAGCTTCCGCCTTCCTCAGGTAGTACAAGATGGTTTGCTCAGTGGCTGCACAGATGACACAGCTGAATTTTCAAAAAGCATCATGAGTGAAGATTCCATTTGGAATGTGGAATCAATGCAGTCCTGAGAGCTCTTGAGATATGCAGTAATCAGGTTGTATTATCAGTAATGTTCAGTCCATCTGGATGCAGTGATTTTAAACGGTACATCCAGAAGTTTTCTCTGGAGTCCAGTAGTTCTTCCTTTGAGACATGTTCCACGGGGAAAATCTTCAAATCTGATAGTAAATGATCCACAAGGTTAAAATGATTGTCATACTTGCTATACAACTGTATATAACTGTATACTTGCTACTTATAGCATCAAACCACTGGTATGGCTAAGATACATTGATGACATATTTATAATATGGAATGCAGGAAGTAGAGCATTGGAACAATTTACAGCTTATATCAACAATATCCATCCTACCATCAAATTTACCAGCAGCAATACTAAACAGAAGCATCATCTCCCTTTTCTGGATGTGCTACTCACCATTCATGAACAAAAAATTACAACTGATCTGTACCACAAGCCTACAGATGCTCATTTGTATCTAAACTGGACTTCATGTCACCCACACCACACTAAACTGAGCATCATCTACAGCCAAGCACTCAGAATAAGACGTATCTGCAGCAATGAGGAAACCTGTAAAGACCATCTGCAGGAGCTTGCTACATTATTTAAAAGGCGAGGCTATCCTCTGCATATCATACAGCAACAAATTGACAAGTCTTTGCAGTTACCCAGAGAAGCACTTATTTGGAATACCAACGACAGAAACAAAAGTGACAGAACTCCATTTGTGGTTGACTATCATCCATCAGCTCCCAACTACAGAAATATAATGCAAAAAACATTTCCCTTACTGTCTACTTGTGAAAAATTGCAAAAGGTTTTTCCAAAACCGCCAGTCATTGCTTACCGCAGAGCTCCAAATTTACGATCTCTTATTGTGAGAGCTGAACTCAAGCAAGTTGTAACAAATGCAGGGGTTCATTGCTGTGACTCTAAAAGGTGCATCACGTGTGAATACCTTTTACAAACATCATCAGTAACTAGTTCTGTTACGAGAAGGACCTATGGAATAAGACAGCATCTTACATGTCGCTCAACATGCATTATTTATGTGATTCAGTGTCAACGGCAAAGCTGTAAAAAACAATATGTAGGCCAAACAGTGAATGACCTCCGTACACGATTCAGGAACCACAAATCGGCAATAAGAAAATTGACCAGCCTGTAGCCAATCATTTTAACCTTGTGGATCATTTACTATCAGATTTGAAGATTTTCCCGTGGAACATGTCTCAAAGGAAGAACTACTGGACTCCAGAGAAAACTTCTGGATGTACCGTTTAAAATCACTGCATCCAGATGGACTGAACATTACTGATAATACAACCTGATTACTGCATATCTCAAGAGCTCTCAGGACTGCATTGATTCCACATTCCAAATGGAATCTTCACTCATGATGCTTTTTGAAAATTCAGCTGTGTCATCTGTGCAGCCACTGAGCAAACCATCTTGTACTACCTGAGGAAGGCGGAAGCTGAAACGTTGTAGTGGAAATATATTTTTGTTCTTTGGTGAATCTATCTGCTTGAGTTACTTCTTTCTTGGATATATATATATATATATATATATATATATATATATATATATATATATATATATATATATATATATATATATATATATATATATATATATATATATATATATATATATATATATATATATATATATATATTATATATATATATATATATATATATATAGATGTATTTGTTTGTTTTTAGGGCCCGGCAGCTGCCCTTTTCTTCTGGGATATTCTCTGCAGAAAGCACCAGCCTCATTTTGTAGGCATGCGCAGGTGTGGTGAGGCATGCATGAATTTCATTTGCACAGCAGCTGTCATTGTGCCTTTTTTTCCTCTTTTTTTGTTGATGCTATACAACATCAGCAAAATGCATTTTGTGTTTTGACCATGCTGCACTGCAGCGGCAAAAAATATTGGCAAAGTCAATAAGGTGAGATCTATTGGTTTTGCCAACGTTTGTTTCCTTTGTGTACATAGCCAACAATAGCTTGGCAATTGGCCCTCTAGGCAGCTTAGCCATTAAGTGAAAAAGCATATTATAGCATTATATCCTAAACCGTGATCAAGCACAGATCTAGCAATGGGACCGATCTTTTGGGGGAGAGCGCAAGATGAGCCGTCCTGCACAGCGATTACCGGATCCCTGGTCTGCCAAGACGAGCACAGCATGCAAGCACGGATCATCTCCCACACGGCCTGTAATCTTCAACGTGTCTCTCAGGTACTTAAACCCAGGCCCCTAAAGGCCTCAAGATTAATAGCTGTACTTTGTACCGGAACAGTTTGGCACACCAAAGAACAATGAAGTAGCCACTGTGTGTAAATGTGCACTCATCTGGGATTACTTAATGCCAAGTGCCTTCTGCAGCTCAGGAAGTGAAGCGACCTTTGAAAACACCCAATTCCGTTTCTCCTGCAAATAAGATAATTGCTATTTTGAAGAAAAATAAAATGGTTCTGTAATTTACCAGCCTGTGCATGTGTTTTATTGACAAACTCATGTGGTCACCGGTGAGCATTTTAATAGTCCCGTAGTTGTTTATCACTGAGTTATAGCAGCATAATTATAAAGCACAGGGTTATTGGGAAAACAAACGATTAGCACGATAATATCTAAAGGTCAGTGAAAGCATTACCCCCTTCCCCCAGCTATCATTAGCATGTATTTTCAGTGTCTGAACTAATTTGGTGGGTCATCTAGTAACAAGAGGCACGTGATGAATTATGAAAATGCATATGTATGAATTTACCGGGTAATGATGATTGAGGCTTGACAGCGTGCGTTTGCACTCTTTCTTCTGACATCATTAACAAGCTATTTTCAGGGCCTGAGGCTGCATAGAAATACGCTGCTCTGTTGGGATCTGCAGAAATGCAGCGAGAAATTACACACAGTGGTTAATGGTGAAATGTCACTTCTTTTGTGATGCCGTACACTGTTAAACGGAATTTTTGCTTGCACCATAATTCAGTCGAATGCGAAGCCATTTTCCTGAAATGTCGGCTCCCACCTTGCACTGTTTAGAAACTGAGGGGCAGATTTACAAGCCCCTTGCAACACTTTTGCGCTGCCGTTGCGTCACTTTTGTGACGCAGCGGCGGCGTAAACAATTCGGCTAATTTACAAAGTGACGCATTGCTGGAGTTGCGTCGAGCTTGCGACACGACTGCAGCAATGCGTGACTTTTGGGTCAACAGATGCATCAGAATTTCTGACGCATCTGTCAATCCTTGCGCCATGGTGCGCCGTATTGTAAATACGGCACATCCATGGTGGCGCAAGGGTATCGCAGGCTGGCGCAGGGAAACTGACGCATCTCTATAGATGCGTCAGTTTCTTGTAAATCTGCCCCTGAATACACACGCATAGCAAAATGCCGATAGATGTGAGTGGCTCCAGTCGATTCATGGATGAAGTAATTAGGGTCTCATTCTGAGCTGACCAGTAATTCTGATTCAACCAGTAACAGAAGTAACCAGTTGAATCGGGATTACAAGTAATGCAGGGAAACCCAAGGTTTTTTCCACCAGGTCGTTTCACCAGGAAAAACGTGGCGAAATGTGTAGAAAAGAAAATGGAAATACCTGCGGCGGCAGTCAGTGCGGAAACTTTGAGTTGTTATTCCCCATTCCAATGGTCAAAACCTGTAATGCCTCACTGAATTCACCCCAGAGAATTACAGATCTTGGCAGTACCACTTTTTCTGTGGGGGGAATTCCGAGCCTGTTAACCTAGCAAATCATAATAAGGGACTTATTTTTAACAACGTTTTTTACATTAATAAAATAACGTGTATTTGTAAAGAGCATGTTCACCCATGGGTATCTTAGCGCTGAATAACAGATGTTCATGGTTACCCAACTCAATGGTACTCATTTTATCGACCTCAGAAGGATGAAAGGCTGATGAAACCCCTTCACATTGTTAAGACCAGTGCTTTGAATGGGCAGGTACTGTCCGGTACTGAGTCCCTGCACTTCTTTAATTTGGAAGGCATAGTACCTGCACTTCTCAGCACTGCTGCAATACATTTAACCGGTGAGTAACGGCACTTCTCAGCACCAAACTGGCACTCTCGTTAGTGAGTACCTGCCCTTCAATATTTCCATTTAAAGCACTGGTTAAGACTGTCCAGAAAAAGGGGCAATTTAAGTGCACACATAATGGTAGAGGCATATGAATCAGCAATGCGGTAGTTTTCCAACGAGACGATGAGAACGAAGCAGGAAGTCTGTGCTGTCTCTTGGAATCTCAAAGAACACGCTACTTCAGTGATACAGAGAATGTACAATTTAATGTTTGACCCTCCCGGAGCTAATATCATTGATGGGCATATGCTGACAATTTTTAAAACTTTACACAGTTATAGTATATGTCATCAGTCTCCATAGGCTAAACCCCCTAATAAGCCAGGTAGCTACCCAAGATGCTTGAATCTAGACAAAGGGGACTCCACTTTGCATTGGAACGTGCAAAGCTTGGATAATTTACCATAATGTTTATTATCCAAACTTGGATCCTCCTTGTTATAGTCCTTACTAACCCTGGGCGGAGCATGCAGAGTTGTACTCTGCGGAATTTTACAGAGTTAGTGGAAAACTCTGTGAAATTCCGTGGAGCTCTGTGGCCTGGGGGAGTCACATCCACAACTCCTGCACACCCCCAGTCCCCCCACCCCCGCACCTCCCGCACCCCCTGTACCCCCGCGTAGGAAGGCCTGACCTTACCTGTCCTGGGCCCCCTCCTGTCCTTGGTGGGTGGGTATGGCGGCACCGGCTTCCTTCCTGGTTCCAGTTCCTTCCTTCTCCTGCTGCTGGCTGAACTCGTCTTCCCCTGCTCCGGGTGGCTGGTAGAATTCAATTAACAGGAAGAACTGCAGTGCGCATGCGTGAAGGCATGCCTGACCCTATAAAAGGGCCAGGCATGCCTTCACGCATGCGCACTGCATTTCTTCCTGTAAATTGAATTCTACGAGCAAGCCGGAGCAGCTGAAGATGAGTGCAGCCAGCAGCAGTCCTAGACTCCTGTCCTCCTGGCACCGGGAAACTCTGCTCCGCTGCAAGTGCAGAGTTTTTGAAAACTTCGCACTCCAAACGGAGTGCGGAGTTCTAAAACTCTGCAAACTCCGCTGGCAGAGCGGAGTTAGCAACCCAGGCTTAGTCCTTACCATGTGAGAGTGAACCCTCAGCCATAAGGAAGGTATCCATATATTTCCTTACATCCCAACAGAGACAGTCTCTTTTTTAATTGTTTTTGGACCTTAGTCCTTCTTCTCTGTTCATAGACTTTTCTCCTCCTTAGAGCCTCCATTAATATGATTAATATTACTATTAATCTTAGGAGAAAGTGGGGGAGATCCTTCTCAATATGCCACTTCTACTTATCGTTCTGTAAATACCAAGCTTAAAACAGATGGCAGCAGAACCCTCAGAGAGAAGGTGGAAGGCAGGTTTGATAATTGTAATGAGGAGTATCCAGGTTCAGAGTAATGAAGATTACTAGTAATTAATCCAAGCATTACCTCCTCTTACCAGTCACCACCACGTAAGTGTTAGACCTGGCACCATTGGCGTGAGTCTCCCTTCCATTTTTTTGCTGTTGCCTCCTATGTTTTTGCTGTGTTTTTGCTGGTCTAGATGCTTTGGGCACTTTGCCACTGCTGTTCAGTGCCAAAGTGCAAGTGCTCCCTACTGTAAATTGTTGTAATGGATTAGTGACTCCATGATTGGCTTATTTGATTTACTTGTCAGACCCTAGTACAGTGCACACTGAGTGCCCAGGGCCTGTAAATCAAATGCTGCTGGTGGGCTTGCAGCACTGATTGTGCCACCCACAGAAGCAGCTTGTAAAATATGGCTCAGGCCTGCCATTGCAGAGCCTGTGTGCAGTCTGGGACTGCCATGCCGACTTGGCAAGTGCACCCACTTGCCAGTCCCTAAACCTTCCCTTTTCTACATGTTAGTCACCCCTAAGGTAGGCCCAAGGTACCCCTATGGGCAGGGTGCATTGTATGTGAAAGGTAGGACATGCCCTGGTGTGTGGCATGTCCTGATAGTGAATTACAGCCAATTTCGTTTTTCACTATTGCAAGGCTATCTGTTCCCATAGGCCAGAATGGGCAGTTTGATTATAACATCTTATAAGCATAACTGACCCAAGGAACAAGATTGGAAAATAAAGTTTAGTATGCCTGAACTCAGAATGTTAAAGTGCATCTTTTAGTGTAGGTGATTTTAACATTCTGTGTTTGAAAATACCACTTTTAGAAAGTAGGTATTTTCTTGCCTAACCATCCAGTATGCCTCTGTAAGGTTTGTGTATTACATGTCTGGTTTGTGAGTGACAGGGGGCTGGAGAGGGCTTTGGCTCCAGCAGTCTGATGAGTCAGGGCTGGGCTGAATAGGACCTGGGTTGAATAGAGAGTAGGGAGGAGATTTCCTTTCACTTGCCTGAGCCTACATAGAATAGAGAGTAGGGGAGGAGATTTCTTTTCAGCTACCTGGGCCAGGTCTGCTTTCAACAATGCTGTCTCCACCTCCTGCCAGGAAGCTGCACCAGGGAGGACAGAACTGGTTTGGGCTGGGTACAGACACTCTCTACCTTCAGAGAACAAAGGATTTTGGAGTATAAATATTGGGGCCCAGACCCCAGAAATTTAGATCACTTCTGGGAATCAAGACGAACCTTTGCCAAGGAGAGAAACCAAGTAAGCTGAAGGAGGAGACAGCCCCTGCGCTAGTGACTGTTTGGGGTTGGCCTGCAGTGGTTCCTTATTGCCAAGGAAAGGAGAAAAGGAACTTTGTGTGTACTTTAATCATCTTGAGGAAGATCTCCAAGGGCTTGAAGCTGAGCTTGCCTCCTGTTCTGAAGTCTCAGGGACACAAAGACTTCACCACCAGCTCCCCCTGAATTTCCTTGCTGGGAATTCTACCTGCAGAGAGGTGCCTGCTGTTGTTTTGGGCCCTCTGGAGACTGCGTGTCGCTTGGAGCTGGAAGCGAGACGCAACGAGGAAGAAGCGTGTCGCCGCCGCCGCTGTTGCCGTCGTATCACCGAAGAAGCGTGCCACCGCCGCAGCTGGTTGCCGTTGCATCTCCGACGAAGCATGTCGCATCACCGGAGAAGCGTGCCGCCGCCGCAGAGGTTGCAGTCGCATCACCGGAGAAGCGCATCGCAGGGCCTGTCGCAGCTCAAGAAACCATCGATTTCGCCGCACGGCCGCCGGGCGTGCACACATCGCATCCAAGTTGTCGCATCTCATCAAAGATGCCATTTTGTCGCATCGCACCGGCTCGTCGCATCGCATCGAGGCGCCATCTTGTCGCATCACACCGGATCGCAGTAAGAAACAGACGCTTCGCTCCTCTCCGGTAAGGAACAGACGCATCGCCTCCCCTGCAGTAAGGAACAGGTGCAACGCCTCCCCCAAAGCAAGGACCTGACGCATCGCCTTCCCTGCGACCCTTTTGTTTATATTGCGTTACGCATCCAAGGTACTTTGAGAGTAAAGTGTCGCATTTACCATCTACATTGAACTAAGCTATTTCTACCATCTGAAAGTCATATTTTTGAATACTGTATTGTGGATTTTTGTCTTTTGGTCTTGTGTTAAGTCTAGATAAAGATTACTTATTTTTCTAAAACTGGTGTGGTGTCCATTTGTAGTGTTTTCACTGTATTACTATATGTGTTCACAAATGCTTTACACACTGCCTCTGAGATAAGCCTGCATGCTCGTGCCAAGCTACCAAGGGGGTGAGCAGGGGTTATTTTAGGAGTGTAGCCCCCTTACCCTGACTAGAAGCAAGGGCCCCTACTTGGTCAAAGGTACCTACCTCTGCCAACTAGAGACCCCCATTTCTAACAGTAAGGATATTCCAAACTAATATACAGTCTTCTGACCGGCCACACATTTTGTCAAAACAGTAATGCAAAACCCACACTTTATTCCATTACAAAAAAGAATACCTCTCTGGTGCGTACCAGGCAGCAGAGAGGAAACCCTACAAAAAGGCTGCTGTCTCCCAAAAAAAGAATGCAAATAATAATACTGAACAAACCTGTTAGAGGTAGCCCATGTTATTGCCCTGCAAATTTCAGGCAGTACAATACCCTGTGATTCAGCTTGTGAGGCTGCCAACCTGTTAGAGGACCTACCCAGGATTCCCAAGGAAATAGGTAATCTTTCAGCTTCATACACTTTAGAAATGGCTATCTTCACCCACCAATTAATAGTAGATGCGGAGGGTTTGTGACCTTATTTCCTATCTCAAGAATCAAGGTTTTTATTAATGAATTAGATCTTACAGTGAAATCTACAATATATAAAATATATCAATTAATACAACTTTAAAAAAAGAGGTAAAAAAACGTTAAAATATTACAGCACATTAATTCATTGACAGAACAATTTATCGTCTCCATACCAGTTTTAGCTGTTGTAATTCCATATTTTTTAAAAAGTGATTTTAAAAATCTCTGTTGGTAGACCCTTAAAACAGGAGAGACAAATATAACATGTTTGATAGTATGTATACCATTAAAATATGAAGTGAAAATTCTTTTCTCCCAAACTACATTCTCCCATACATCCGTTGCAGTTTTTAACGGTAAACATATCAAGCTACAAAGCATTATACACCTTTGCACCCCGTGTTCCAGGTTCCAGTTCAAATATGCTCGGGGTACTGCTGCATGACATGATTGAGTGACACACTGGGAGCGAGGTTTCGAGCTACATATAACCATATCATTTCTCCATCAACAAATTTGCCATAGTAAGCTTTAAAAATCTTTTAAGTTGAACATAGCTTATTTTCTGAATCTCTGATTGAGTCAGGGAAAAGTGCTGAAGTGCTGCTAATATATTCGTTAAAAATGGACTGGCCTTTGTAGTGGGAAGGAGCAATTCCATGGCCATGAGACTGCTTAAAGACTTTTCCTTGTCATGTAAAATATAATGATACCTTCTTAGAATGGCAGCTAATCCTCTTATGTAAGTGCTCACCAATCCTAATTCAACCCTTAGTGCTTCTATCGAGACCATGGAATTTAACGTGCAAATAGTGTGAAGAATCGTCCACATCACCTTATGAATTATGTGCCATTGCTTAATATTTATAGGCCGGGGCGTGAAATTCCGCTCCGGTCGCTGGGTTTGCAGAGGTTTTTCCCACTCTGTGCTCCACGTAGCGCACAGAGTTTAGAAAAATTCCGCTCCGCATAGTGGAGATTTTTCCTCGCTCACGCTCGCCAACGTTAAGTTGGAGAGCGAGGAAAATCTTACTCTAGCCCACCCACCGGCGGGATTTCTCAACGCGGGTGGTCGCAGATGGCCACTATGGCTCGTGTTGAGAAACCTTCCGTTTGCGTTGAAGCTGCCGCTCGAGTAGAACATCTACTTGAGCGGCAGAAAGAAGCAGCGCCCTCCTGCGCTGCGCATGGAGTCGTTTGTACTGATTTTCAAGCTCGGGGCGAATACCCGGCGCTAAAAATCAGCGCGAACGGTACAACCTAATGCACTCTGCCGCTTGGGGAACCCCGCATAGTGCAGCAGAGTTTTTTGGTTCTGCGTGCTCCTCCCAGGCCTAAATATTTATTGTCGCTATGGCAGATAAAAGGAACAGTGGATTCTTCATTTTGTATATAGTTTGGAGATGATTATAGTGCCTGTGACCTGTTGCTCCAGAAAGTGACTTTAGTGCATTTCCATGAGCATATGCCTTATTTGATGTGTGTGCGATGTGTTCAGTATCGGTCGAATTTGTGGTCATAATTCTCCTTGGATAAGGGTAAGACTTTACTACTTCTATGGTAGAATTATTATAGAATGATTTACAGTTTGTATAGGTCCAATACCCTTTTGGACAGAAACTCATAATAATGGTTTTGTTTATATTAACCTTCACGAACTGCGCGCCTGAGTAAGATGACATGATATTGAGACGTTTCTGGAGACCTTTGGGCGTCAAGTCTAGCACAACGATATCGTCCGCGTAAAGCAGTGTCCCTTGAGCAAAAGAGCCTAGTTTTGGGGCATCACCGGCAGTCTTGCTAAGCTCATCGGGCTGGTTCGCCATATAAAGAGAAAAATGCAGGGGCACCAAAAGACATCCCTGCTTCAAACCATTACTGGTCGGAATTTTCAGCATCATACCCCGCCTGCCAACCTAACATAACATGACACCAGGTAGCTGTGTAGAGAGCAATAGTAAGTTTTAGAAGACCCCCTGGTTTTCCCAAGACACTCAACTTTTTCCAAAGGGTGGTCCTGTCCACACGGTCAAAAGCGATTGGAAAATCTTTGAAGGCCACATAGACAGGCATCCCTCTTTGTTTCACATATTTTTCCAATATGAGATGGATTACCATTATATTGTCCAAGGTCGAGTGACCAGCTCTAAACCCTGCATGCTCCAAAGGAATATTATTTTCCTCCACCCATTCTCGTATATTAGATTACACATATTTGTAAAAAATCTTTCCTGTGGTGTCCAACAAAGGTGATATGTCCATAACTACAAAATAAGTTTGAAGGGCCTTTTTTATGTAACAGCATGATAATACTGCCCCTCCATGAACTAGGGACCACCCCGGTAAAGGAGCAGTAACAAAAGAGCGCCGCTAAGTAAGTGGCCCATAAATCCAGGTCTAATTTTATGATAGAGATAGGTTGTTGGTCTGGATCTCTTGCCCCGGTATTCCTAGCAGATTTAAGGTAATGCAGCACTTCCTGTCTAGTAGGGGGGGGGAAAGGAGAACTCATCTCCCAGCTGAACCCTCATTTTGGGAATCTATAACACTATTACTCGGTGTCTGTGTGTTCGAAGCATAGAGGGAGATAATGTACTTTTGCCATTCCATGCTAGAGATGTTACTTACTTGGAGAAGAAGTGGCTGTTTTCCCCTATAATTTCAAAAAGGCTTTTTGATTTTTACATTTTTCTGCTGTTATTTTGACCCAGATGTTATCAGACCTACATCTCTTTTGGATTATTACCCATCTAGTTCTTCTTCTTCTTCTTAACAGAGAAATCCACTTATTTCACTCCCTAGAATAAAAGATGAATTGCATTCTTTGCAGGTGATTAATAAGCTTGTTAAAACCAAACAGTTTTTTAAATATTGGATTGCCTTATGGATTTTTTGCAAAGGCTAACTACCGAAATCGGTTTTATTCTTACTAATTTTCCCATATCTTCCTCAAATACATCTACAGGTAACCATTCTGATGGGGGAAGATTTTCAATAATTTTCCTTAATTCTACTGATAGCGACTGTTTATCTTTCATGGTCCCTAAAACGCTCCAACTCACTATACTAAATAACACATTTTCACACTCAGGGATCTGCCATGACTCCACATCCTCCGGTTTCCCGTTGATGGTAAGAAGAATATTGTGATCACTCAAAATATTCTTTATCACCTTTAGATATGGGAAAACCATATACGAGCTAATAACATAGTCAATTATTGCGGCTGATTTTGCTCTAATATGGGTAAAATGAGCTGGAATATCTCTGTGTCTCCCATTGACTACAATTAAGTCATGTTCCCTACATGCCCCCAGCAGCAAAGATCCTCTTTTATTTGTCCAGGAGGAGGTAGTGACCATGTTGGCTGGGATATTACCCGCCGCTTCCCGTTCCTTGCCCGCGAAAAGAGCAAAAGCAAGTGAATGATTAGAGATAGAGCGTTTATAACTCACATTTTTAGGACCTTGGAGATACCCACTTTACACATAGTCGTGTTGATTTAGCGAAAGAACTCACTTAACAAATGAGTATTTTCTTGACCTGGTAGAATATAAAGATTAAACAAAATGAAGGGCAAAACAGAGTGGTGCCCCTAATTCTGTTCTGGGAATACAATACACTGCAATAGGTTCAATTGGTGCCAACACACTTGACATGCCCAAGTAACATTTGTGGACAGTAGTGTAGCTATACCACCACTGGTATGGCGTATCTTTGACTTAATAGCAGAACAACTAATTACAAAGAAATGATAAACCTCAAAAGTGGCAGGAGCCCACATTTCTAGCAAGTGAATTATCGCAGGACCTAACAGATCCAAATTCTGGATTTTCCCCAGATTATTCAATCAGCCAGCTTTATTCCATGAAACTATTTTAAAGGAGGGTGACACTCTACTAAACATCCCGCTTCAGCACGTTTGGAGCAGCCGTTTTTCCAAAGTTCAATCAACCAGCTAGCCAGGCCCATTGGGATACAACATCACTTTTAGACATCACACCCGATTTATAATTAATGCACAAACCACCCTAGAACCAGCTTTACAAGAGATTAAGGTTAATTTTGCATTGCTAACCTTCTCTTCCTGTGAAACAGAACATTCCTCAATAGGACATGACAATGGGAAATAATTCCCCCAACCGGCGAAACCTTATTTGTAAGGGGGAGGGAATAATGTCCATTCCCTGAGACATAAAAATTTCACAGCTGTTCAACATTAAATTTACAATAACTGGAGACTTAAATGTAACCCTTGTTTTCTTCTCTAGTCGAGTGTCCAATAATTCCACCAATTCCACATCACTACTCCATACCAACTTAAGTTGGTCAACCTGGGCCAAAAGATTTAACAAAAGGGATCAGTTCAAAAAAGAGGAATCATTCTCACATAAGACAATAAAGTCCAAGTTTGTAATTTCCTCCATTCTCTTTTGCATTTTGGACTGGAAAGTTTGAAGATATTGATGGCCATTTTCCACCTTATCAGTTGATGTAGGAGGCACAAAGGTCATTAAAATCGGGTGCGGAGCAGTTGATGAGACTATTATTTCCTTTTTTAAAGACTTTTGAGTCCCAATGCGAATAAACAGATGGAACGAAGATCTTCGAATCAAGGGACATCTTTTCTGCCTCCATATCTAAGGTAATGTCTTTTTTAGTCACTAACCCCGGCTCCCTTGATGGTGCAACCCTATTTAAACAACTTAATCCATGATGATTCCCAGAAACAGCAGCTAACTGTGAGTTCTCAAATCCTATAGTAGTATTCACCCTTTCCCCAGGGTCTATTGAAGACGGAGTAGGAACAGTTTCCTCAGGGAATTTGATTTTCCTAGCCCCTCTTTTGCTCAGTCTTCTGAGCTTTCTTTTAACTTTTTTCCTGTCTTTCCATTATTTAGGAGTTACAGCTGGAGATGGTGGCCTTTCATCAGAACCTTTCCTTTTTTCTTTTGTTTTAAAATTTGGAAAAACTTCAGATCCCATGGATTGTACTGCAGAGTTATTGAAATTACCTGCAGCAGCTTTTGGTGAGGCTTGGAGAGAGGAGTCCTTCTCGGTAAAGAGAAGCTCCATTGAAGAAAAGTCTACCTCCAGCTTTGATTTTTGTGGAGTCATCGGTAATTTTGATATGGAGCAACCTGGTTGTAGTCCAATATCGTGCTTTTGAATAGAATTAGCATGGGTAATCTGCTTACCAGCTGATATGTCAACTCCCTCGTATTTCATTTGAAACTCTTTCAGAAATACAGATAACATGTCCAGAATATGATCTGAGCTATCAGTGGTTTTTTCCAACAATTGCATAATGGAAGACAAAATTCTCTCAAGGGATTGAAGAGTTCTGGAAAATCAGACATAGCCACAAGGGAGATTCGTTGGTGGATGAAGCGGTAATTCTGATGCTGCAGATACATTTAGCCCTGACGAGATGTAAATACTAGGAGTACCACGAAAGAATTCCAAAGACTTTCTCAGTGTTGACGGTACAACTCTTTCTGAGATGCTTTTACTTTATGTAGGAGAGGCATCCTTGAACAGTGATAACTCTGGAAGGGAACACTCTACTATTAAGGTGGTATCTCTTTAGTAGTCCCCCTGTTGAACTATCTTGCTTTTCTCATGTGGAGACACAGGCGCATCTAAAACCAAAGAGCCTTGGATTACGTGCTCTTTAACCTCTGGGCCTGGATTGTTATTGAGAAAAGGCAAAGAAGTATCAGGAGTGATCTTTCTACCTCAAAAGTCATGAAGATTATCCTTCAGGGCCTCCACAGGGCCATCTAATTGTGATTCTATTTGTAATTTTATTTTCGAACCATCTTTCAGTGACAACAAATCAGCTTCGTCTTATGGCACTCTTCATTAGATCTAAATAAAAAAGACTGAATAATTTCTTTTTCCAATAAAATACCCAAATGAGGTGCCTTATTCCTTATTGGATTTGATTTGGTCTTTTGACAGCACCTTGAGGAGATTAATCTCCCCGATCGTTACCTTTTTGCTGTCATAATCTATGCAGTTGGATGCAAAGGAATTCTAAACGTATGTAAAAGAGGAAAACAAAAATGAGTTTAACAATTAAATCCACTTTTTGCTGAGCTTCTCCAGGACACAGATAACAGTGCAGGATTTGTGAACAATAATTAACAGGCACTCCGCTCAGAGTCCTTTCCACTGGTCACTTGCCACGAATGCACAATCCGCCACTACACCACCGCAGGTACAGGTAAGAGTTTTGCCTAGGATCCAACTCACTGCTACAGGCGATTGAAGAACTAGATGCTGGTGCGGCTTGCAGGCAGCTTGCAAGCCGCACCAGCACCTAGCCTGACTGCCTCAGCAGGGAAGCACCCCCCTTCCTGCCCCTAATGCAGTGCTTATAAAGTTCTCCCAAAGTTCTCCCAAATCAATCAAGTATTGGCAATGGCGGTGCTGGTGGCAATGGTATAACAATGCCTCCCCCAACTGTCAACAACCCTGCCAAGCATCTAACTGGGTATCCAGCAAGACAGCGAGACACACTGCTTTCGGTGATGTAGCTGACACCAGCCCCTCACCCGTCCACTCCCCCCCTAGTGACCAGAAGACGCACCTGAGCCTAGCCAGGCCACTTCTGCTGCCTCAGGGGGTTTGCACAGTCCATGGAATAGAATCTTAACTAAAACTACAAGAAACAATACAGACACTGGAGCACTGGAGCTGAAACACGGGACTAAGGGTAGAGAGCTGTGGCTAAGGCTGGAAGGCTAAGGTTCTATCGTAATAATTTGTAACAAGAGCTCAACTGCAATTTCCTGGAAGTAATCACTTAGCTGCTTGCTGCAGACGTGCCAACTTGCAGCTTGTAGTACGCTCGCTGCTCACAGCCACGTCTGGATGCCCAGAAGATGCCAGATGATGCCCGGAAGGCAGGTAGATTAGTAGACCGGGAGGGCGGGACGCCGAGGAGCTCAGACACCAAATGCAAGCTATAGATGCCAATACCACCAGCGCAGTGGGTTTCTCCTCGTCGGTATACTAGAGCAAGGTTGAGCACCAAAACAGCCAGGCAGGCAGATTCTTCACGCCTCGGCGCCTCACCGCGGCACACTGCGAGTCAAGAGCCAGATGGCTCCAGCGGCTTCAACGGGTCAAACCTGTGCCCTCGGCTTGCTCCGCTTCCTTCGTCCTCACCTCGCCTAGCTTCGCTCCTTCCTCCTCCGCAGATGCGGACATGCAGCGTCAATGTCAACGTCAGTACCATAGAAACTGAGTAGTGCTCAGACAAAGAATTGCAGGAGTGGAAAGATTCAGTCTGAGATAAATAGATTACCAAAGCTGGTCTGACATCTAAAGCTGCCATCTGACCTCTTCTGCACAAGTAGAATTCTAAAAGAAATCAGAGAGAATAATTTCCTGTCTTAAATTAAAACAAGTATATAAGTTGAAATCCTGTCCCTTTGTTCGGAAGAAATTGGAGTTCTGGTTATCGATAACCAGGGCCCCCCATTCTTCCTAACAGTGAGCAGACTTTATAGCCAATAAACATATACTTTGGCTAACAAGAAAGAAAAGTTCACTATTTCTATAGCTTCAAAAAGATTTGCCTGAAGACCTCATAAAACTAGGTGAAGATCCAAAACAGTATCAAATTCTTCTAGAAGGTATAACCAATTATCTAAATATTTCTTTCAAGATAGGAAACAACATTTAAAATACAGTATATTGATCACACTTTTTAGGCCCGAGAAATGAAGCACCTCCTAATTTTGTTAAAGCTACTGTTTTCTACAATTTCCTATTTGTTTGTGCCAACACAAAACCATCAATTTCACATACTTAACTAATGAGAATTTTATGGTCAAATATTGTATAACCTGCAACATGATTTACGTTGTGTATATAATACTACGTCCTTGTAAAAAAAACTTTTTAGGTTAATACTATTAGGCCTCTAAAAAGGAGAATTCAGGAACAATTTAATACCATCCGAAAGAATGATTCAAAACTACCACTTCTGGAGCATTCCAATAACCTTCATGTGAAAGAAAACCATTTTTCCATCTTTGGGATAGACTAGAGCCCGAAACTAAGACGTGGAGGAAATAAGGAATTATTCCTAAAGTAGAGCTTCTGGATTTTGAAATTGGACATTGTGGGGGATAGGACTTAACAAAGAATCTGAATTACACTTTTGGTTATTAATTAAATATATGTTTCTGTATTCTTTATTTTTGATAATGTTTGTTAAGATTATGTCAAATGTCTTTCAGTAGATGGTACTTTCTCAGGCATTTCCCTCCAAGCCCCCACCCTGTTTGTAATGATCTAACTCTCTTTGCCACAAATTCCAATTCACTTAATACATTGTTCAAATACTCAAAACGTCATCCTTCTTGGCGTAAACTCTCATGCTAACCACACCTCTGGCCATTGATTTGTTACCATATCCGGTGATTATCTCACCTAAACACATAAGTACAACCACACATGCCAACATATCCCCACACACATTATTTTCCCTTGGTTCTGGCATCTAATGTAGCTTTTTATAGCACCTAAAATGCTTTTTCGCTTATCTAATGCATAATTGATTGACTTCCTTCCCCCTTTGATGCTTGACCCTTATTCTTACAAGGATTTTGTCATCCACAAGTAGAAATCAAATCACCTTTACTTCACAATATTTCTTAATACCTACATGTATCTTGCCTTACCTTTAACTTTTCAAGTGTACATATATGTAATATCACAGCTACAATATTGAATGTCATGTTATATACCATTAGAGCACCTGTTCTAACCAAAATACAACAACTAACCTACTTCTAATGTAAACAAACTCTTTATTCCTCACTCCAGATTCAATGTGGACATTGTCACATTTTGCACTGACAATATGGGCTCGGGAATCGGATATACACTTTCACTACAATATATAGACCCAACAATATGGTTACCATTCTACCTTTATCACACGCATGATGTATCTCACATCAAGGAAAGACTTCCACTGACATAATATTACACACCAGTCATCTGTTTGGAATTATAGTCCTTTTTGCATTGTACGAGTCTTTAACAGGTAACCTAACCTTTTACTAATAATATTCTACAGCTAAACTTGATAGCCCTGAGACATTTAATAACCATGACACAATACCAACATTCAAACATGGTCGCTACACCGCAGTCTGGTTTGGTGCTCAATCACTAAAGTAAGAAGTGTGTCCTGCCCCACTTTAGGAATGTTTTTCTACAACCCCACTTCCCCAGTGCTCTTTGGGATCTTGTGAACCCTCAGGGCTACCTCGTAGGCAGAAAACCATTTACCAATGTCATCCTCCACCACAAAACTGGGCAGCAGATCCTTGGGGATGCAGACCTTTTTGTCTCCTTCAGACAATGCAGGTATGCTGCCACCATTATTGCTGGACTCCACCTGCTGAGCTCTGATGTCCAGCTCTTTGACACTTAGCTCATGGGCCATTCTCCTGTTGTGTAGTTCCTACAAATCTATATAGGATCTGCGCATTTAGACAACATAAACTAAGGGATTGGTGTCCAGACGGATTGAAGACACTCCTTAGACCAGCTAGCTCACAGTGCCACTACAAGCCCCACAACCTTACCAAGGAGCAAATAGTTTCTGGCAACTATCGAACATGACAACCCTGACCCCTTAGGGATCGTGGAAACAGTACAGTACTTTTCGCTCTGTCACTCATGCTTACTCAGTTTTAGAGAGATATACAGAATAAACGGTGGGGACGTTTTCAATAAGCATTTATTGAACCAGCGTCATTCTAGTATAAAATACGTGTGCTGCAACAACCATTAGACAGAAACAGATGTATATGGTTATAAGCCCCAACAGAGTAAAGAAAAGGTAGAATTCTACAGTGGTAAAACAATGAATATATGCAGGCATATGGATACATGGCAATAATCGTAAGATGCAAACTCTAACTAGATGTACCTAAGTGTATCTAGCATGTATGTAGGTGTAGAAGCCAAGAATCCTTCTAGGAAAGAGACAACCCCATTACCTCATGGGAGAGAACGAAGGACCCTGTCTTGGTCTCGAGTTGGACACCCTGCGAGGGATGACAGACCACTGCGTACTGGAGTGTCTGCGGGCAGGGACTTTATTGTGTCGCGTCAACGTGCCAGCATGGAAGCTTGTTCTCCTCTGGTTTTCCCAGTGAAGATGTGGGACTTATATACCCGAAAGGTACCCTCAGGGGTTCTACCTAGATGTGTCATGGTACTGTGTGCTTGTCGGCCAAGGATGACGATAATGGTGACTTTTGTACAGAGTTATTATGCAGAAGATGGTAATCCTGCTGTGATACTAAGAATCCTCATGCATAATAAATTAGGCTAGTTTTCGAAGAAAACCACACAACATTTATTCGGCACCTAACTAGGTAAAAGGTCAGTACCAGAGCCGTTATGTAGAGCAAGGTAGGACAAATGTAGGTAAAAGGTCGTGCAACTACCTAGGCCTATATTGGGGTACATTGGGGCCCATAACACTCCTTTCCTCCAAGGCTTTTTCAGCCTCAGCCTTCTCCTTTGCTCCCTCCATGGCCAGTTTCTTTTACTCCATCCTGAGTCTGGCCATCACCAGCCTGAACTCTCTCTCCTCCCTCCTCTCCACCAGGTCTTCCGGGGATGGGCTGAGGGAAGACACACTGCTCCCTGCCCTGGCAGGGGGCTCCACTTCAGGGGCCAAGTCATCCCACTTAGCTGAAGGCTGGATCTCAGGGAAGCCCTCTCCTTTTCCTTCCATCACTTAATCCCCTTCTGTGGCTTCCGCCACTGAAAGATGAGCTTCCACCCAGGCCCTCAGCACCTTTTGCTGTTCCACCTTCCTGGTGGTGCACTTGGCTGTATGACCTCTCTCCTTGCAGAGCTCTTTGAGCTGGGTCACATTGTAGGACTCCATGTTTGCCAGCTCGAATCCTTGCAGCTGTAGTTTCAGACAGAACAGTCAGGGGAAGGATTTGGAAAAAACAAAAAGAAGCCAATCAAGGAGAATTTAGACTCTAATTGGTCTTAGATATCGGATGGTAATGTACACAAAATCACTGTATGGCACTGCACAAATACAAGTCCTGATCCTCTCCACTGATCACCAATGTGAGAAATTGGATTTTTGGTTGAGGGGGATGTGAGCCCTGGTCAAGTAGCAACCACAATCCTTGTCAGGGTAAGGCACAAGCAAAGCCGAAATTAACCTGTGCTCAACCCGCTGGCAGCTTGGCACAGAGTAGTCAGGCTTAACTTAGAAGCAATGTGTAAAGTATTTGTGCAACATTTCAAACAGTAAAACAGTGAAAACACCACACAAAAAGATCCCTCACCAGGTTAGAACAATAGCGCTGGATTTAATAAATAAAATAAAACAAAAACGACAAAAATCCAATTAGTAGATCCGAAGATATGAATTTGTAAAGAATTTAGTGAATATAGCGCCAAAAAGCATAAAGCGCCAACTCCGGATATCTTGTCAGGCTGGACCAAGTCAAAGTTAAAAGTTCAGGCAGACCACAATGGAGCGCAGGTCTGATACAGTCACCAGGTTAGGCCAGTTGAACTTTACCTTCTCAAGTTCGTGTCAAGAGTCCCATTCGCGTTGAAGAGGGCCGTGGGGAGGAGGGAGAGCATTGCTGGAGGCTGTTGGTGAAGCGCAAGGAGTCGGCCTGCGTCGCGGGTGGGCGTTGCTGGAGCTTCTCATTGGCAATCCCTGCGAGCGGTCGAAGCTGCAATACGAAGAGTTGGGCTGACGGAGCTTTGAGCTGATTTGCGGAGCGAGCGATGAGGTCTCGTGTGAACGGGCACTTTGCGGTCACGAAGAGCCCAAAAGCTTGATTTAAGCTGCCGTGAGCCAGACCAGGGTACAGGACATGCGAGGCACCACTTGGGGGTCAGAAAAATCTCTGCAGTTGGGTCTAGGGACTTGTGCAGGATGTTGGGGAGCCTTTTATGTCACTGAGGCTCAGAGCAGGAGGCCAGCAGACTAGCCCTTGGAGTCACTCTGGGGTCCTGGGTTCAAGATGGAGTTGCAGGTCCAGTTCTTCTTCCCCGGCAAGAGGGCAGCAGGTCAGCACAGCAAGGCAGCAGTCCCCTTTGAGCAGCAATTCGGCAGAGTTGCTTTCCTTGTAGCAGCACAGCAATCCTTCTTCCTGGCAGAGTATTCACTTGTCCGGACGTGCACTGAAGATCTATTGTCCGAGGTCCCCTTTTTATACCCTCGTACCCTGGTTCTAGAAGACCGTGTCTTTGCAGTACACAGTTGCCCTGCCTTTTTGACCCTGGGTCCAGACTAACTACAGGGGGTATGCAGCCCTTCGTGTGGAGACAGGACACAGCCTACTAAAGTGTAAGTGGGGCTGGGTCCGGCTCCTCCCTTCCATCTTGACAGTGATGCCCATCCAGTCACAACTAAGCTTTTGATTGTGTGCAGCTGTCTAGGAGGAATACACAAAGTCCAACTGTCAGCTACACCCAGTCATGTGACCCAGGTAGAGGCACTAAATGGCTAAGACAGGAAAATGCCAACTTTCTTAGAGTGGCATTTTCAGAATTGCACTTCACGAGAAGTTAGGGTTTTAAATTATGATTCCAGAGACACCAAACATGAACTGGTTACCTATTCCCATTTGTAAATGACACTTATAGAATGTAATAAGGTAACTCCAATGTTATCCTATGGGAGAGGTAGGCCTTGCAGTAGTGAAAAACAAATTTAAGAGTTTTTTACTGCCAGGACAGGTAAAAGTTAAAAGTACATGTCCAACCTTTTAAATACATTGCACCTGGCCCTCTGGAGTGACTTGTATGTATTACAAAGGAAGGTTTTGGCCTGGCAAAGGGTTTATTTTGCCAGGTCAAAATGGCAGTCTAAAACTGCACACATACAGACTGCAATGGCAGGCCTGAGATGTTTAAAGGGCTACTTAAGGGGTGGCACAATTAGTGCTGCAGACCTGCCAGTAGCATTTAATTTACAGGCCCTGGGGACATGCACTGCCACTTTATTAGGGACTTATAAGTAAATTACATATGGCAATTGAGTATAAGCCAATGTTATCATGTTTAGAGGAGAGAGCACAAGCATTTTAGCACTGGTTAGCAGTGGTAAAGTGCACAGAGTCCTAAGGCCAGCAAAAACGACGTCAGTACAAATATGGAAGAGGAAGGCAAAAGGTTTGGGGGAAGACCACCCTAAGGCTGACAGTCTAACAGTAATCTCTATGATGAAACCTGTCAGCGAGACAGCTCTATTTTTGCATTGGAGGAATACTTATGAGGACATATATCAGTTGACAGTGGAACTGCAGCTTTTGATCTCCATGTAATTCTTATGAGGTCATCTGTTTGTTATGAGTGATGTTGCAACCTTTTCAGACCATCTAATCTTTTTGAGAGCATATGTTTGCTGATGGTTACTATACTGCAGATAGTTACTTAGTGAACTTACTATAGTGCAACTGCAGCCTTACGTTGCTATGCAATCTCTCTGGAGACAGTGTGTGGAACTTCTGCTTTTTGTTTCCATGTTATGTTTCAGAGGGTATATATTTTGTTACACAATTCTTTATTGGAAGAGTGGAACAAAGCAATGTATAAGGGAAAAGGGGGGGACATAAGGCACGATATGTGAAAGAAAAAATACAGTGCAAAATGGATCCTAGCACTAGATACATAATATGTGGCGGTCCCACAAGGCTGGGGTCCTTGGAGGTCAAGAAGGGGCAATATCAAGGAGGGCAGGTGGGTACATATCTGTGCAGAGGATGAACAGCAGGGGTGGGGGGCAGAAAGATAAGACATGACAAAAAAGAAGCAAAGAAAAGGAAAAGCAAACAGGGAGCCCACATTTGCGCACACACACCCGGGGGGGGGGGGGTGGGAGAAAGATTGGGAGAGCAGGGGGAGAAGAGGGAGAGAAAAGAAAGAGAAGAGAGACAGAGAAGAATAGAAAGGTGGAAAAGATGGGAGTGGAAGAGAGAAGTGGGAGGTGGGGGATGTAGGCATGCACCCTCGAGGATCATGACCAGACAGGGTCCCAAGGGCAGTGTCAGCATGATATATCTGATCATCCCATTAGGGGGTCAGCACTCAACTAAGAGCTAGTGGGCTTCGCCCCAGAGAAAATGTGCCCAGGTGAGGAGGAAAGTCTCTGGCTTATCCTGCAGATTATAGATGACCCACTCACAGGAGGCTGTCTGGTACATCGTCGAGAGCCATTCATCATGGGGGGGCAGCTCCAGTGATGGAGAATGCAGATCTTTGCGGTGGCGAGCACCGTATGCAGTTGATAGCCCTGTAGGTGGTAATGGTCCAGGGAGGTCGCGAGGTCACCTAGAAGGATCAGAGGGTGAGGCAGGGGTTGCGTGATTGGTAGGGTCTCACTCAGTGTGGTGCCAACTGCCTCCCAAAAGGGTTGCATTGAGGGGCAATCACAGAGGATGTGTATCAGGTCACAGCGGTGGTGTGCGTTGCACCAGCAATTTGCATGACGTAACAGGCCAGCTGCCCGCAGTTTTATGGGAATCCAGTGCCAGTCATTAAGTGACTTAAAGAGAAAGAACTTCAACTGTGCCTCCCGGGCGCCACAATCCAATGCCTCCAGAAGGTCGCCCAATCCTCCATTTCATATTATGTTAGAAGTCTGGTTTGCAATGTGATACGGAGGCTATTTAGAAGGGGCAGGAGAAAAGATGGCAGCTCAAGAGGCTGTAGAACCCAGACATAATCCTGCGGCAGCGGCGCCATGGTCTAAGGTAGGATACTATAGGAGAGGGCTGGAGGACCCAGGGCCACGCACCCAGGCAACGATTGAAGCAATGTCGGAGCTGCAAATATCGCCAGGACTGATGGGATGGGAGACCGAATTCTTCGCAGAGCGCTGCAAAGGATTTAAGGGCACCCTGCTCGAGGACTTGATGGAGGCCTTTGATGCCGCAGAATGCCACGCCTCCCAGTTCAACATCTCGCCACCTATACCGATGTCAGAGTTGCCCCATAATGGTGCGTGGTCGTGAAGAAGAGGATTTACCCCAAATGATTGGAAAGCGCATCCTCCAGGATCTGGGAGTCCCGAGAGGGGGCAGCCTCTGGCTGGGAGACCAGGAAGTAGTCCAGGCGGGACTGGGTGCCATGCACCGCCAATAAAAAAGTATACTCCTGGTCCTCTGGGTGCGAGTCGCCAGAGATCTACAAGGCCATGGTCAGAAGTAACATCCCCTAGGAGGGCCCGATCTGCATTATTACCTACATCCAGTAGGCGGTGAAGTTGAGTACCGCGTCCCGTGCCAGGTTCCAAACCTCTCCTATGAGATAGTGTGAGGCCCTGATTTCCGTGAGGAGATGGTTGAGCTGGAGAAAAAATTGCCGCTTGGATCGCGTAGACACGTACACCAAGCCAAAACAAAGTGTCCACCCACCAAGGTGAAGTTTAGCAAAGGCACAGCAGCCGTCTGGATCCATCCATGTCTTAAGGATAGACAGAGGTTATATCTTAGCTTACATAACTTGAATGTCCATGATATATTTGTGAAGATACTTATTAGGTGTCACTAGAATTTGTGTCTCAAATTTATTTTATTTATAACGTGCAACACAGCTAAAATTTGTCTAACTTCAAGGTGCAGCTGCAACAAAATAAATATTACATCTCAGACACTAATACATTTAACTTGAAGTAAGTGGTCTAACAAAATGTTTTCATCTAACCAACATTTTTTTTTAATCAAATTTGGATTTCACCAGGTTGACAAAATCAACCTGGTGAAAGCCTTTCCTAACAAAACATTACTTTTGTTCGGCTGATTTTATTTAATCAGAATTTTACTCCCAAACCCTACCGCTCTTTCCCCCCCCCTTTTTAAAGGGTGGAGGAGACGTCTTCCCCTCCTAATCTATTCACCCTCTCCTCTATCTTGCATGCCCCTTGTGCTGCTCCTCTTCCTACTTTACTACAGATAATTTTTTTTATCAAATCCCTAACTACCTCCCCTACAAAGTCCATACTATCCCTATTCTCTATACCCGCACCCTTTACCCTTCTTACCTCTTTGTCTGTCCCAACCCTGTTGATAGTCAAGTGGGATGAAAGAACTACAATGCTAGTCCACCACTCTCCATCAAGAAGGAACAGTACGCGGAGGAATAGGAACACCAACCTACTAATTCGTAAGAGTGGAGAATTGGATTGGGAAACAGAGAGAAAAACAAGCTGGTATAGATGTCATGTCTCTCAGGTGTTTATGTGTTTAACAACTTGGGCTTGCATGGTCTCTCTGGGAGGCAATTAAGGAATCACACACACCACTGGTACAGCAAGTATGACTATAACGACAAAGGCATATCATAATTAAGAGTAGCAGTGCCTATTTACTGATACATAACAATCCTCAACCATTTTACCCTTTTGCTCTTGCCTGATGCTTGGTAAGGTAAAGCCTGTAAGGAACCTAGGAAGTAGCCAATTACCGTTCCTGAGCTTGGGAGCACCAGGAGACCCTGAGAAGTGGTGGTCACATTGAATACCACACAGCAAGTCAATAGAGTGTAGCTCTTTGGAGGCATATGAAGAAACAAATAAGGAAGCACAAGGGATAAGGGTAGAACAAAACAAAGATGCATAGAAATGCCAAAACGGAGATCAAACTACGTGAGCGGGAACAATACAACAAAGTAGTTGTGGGGCAACTTGGTAGTGCCACATGTCTGCTTAAATTACTTGCAATGAGATCCTACTGCAGTATGTTTGGCTGACCACAGGCTGATTTGGAAGACCCAGCTCCTGTCCCTTTGCCCCTTTGCGCCAGTGTCCCATCGGTCTCTGTTGACTCCACACTCTTAGCTTTCTTGTTCCGTCCTTCTCTCTGATTCTTCATCTTTGGGTAAGCAAACCTCATCTGCTCTTGCTCTGAGTTACAACATTATCACACTGGCCTCTATTTCCATCCTGCGTCGTCCTTCATTTATTTTTTTCTTTCAAGTTCCAGTATACGGTAGATGTAAAAGAAGGACTACTGAAACTCTTTTTTTATGGAACAATTTTATTTATTAAAGCCTGTAAATCATAATACACAGCTATAAGCCTACAACCAGTGGCTGGCAGCGATAAGAGATATGTAACATATGTTACACAGCTGATTGCCTACACCTCTGGGGCCGGCAGCAAAAGTCAGGCAAATGGATAACAGAAAAAACAACTCCCCAACAACACCCACCGCTCCTCCGTACTTTAGCATTCACATGTCATGGGCCTCTTGGTCCAACACAGCAAAGGGAAGGGGGGTACAGACACATATTAAGTGATGTTTAGTCTGCATTAAGGGTTCCGTGGGGGATCAAGCGATGTAGGCACAAGTAGGTTGGACATGTTAGTAGTCTAAATTCAGAGGATAGAATTTGAATAAAGGGTGCCCAAATATCAGGAAAGAAGACACTTTTGGGATCCACAGATAGGGACAGCTTCTCCATCCTCAGGATGAACCACAGCTTGTGCAACCAAGTCGTATGGTCAGGAATCTTGTCAGTACCTCAGAGCGATAGTATCACCTGTTGCGCTGCCCCCAGAGCTAGTGTCATTTGTTTTACCCGGGTGGAGCATAGGTCAAGGAAGTCGGAAGTCCTAGGATATTATATGCTGGGAACCTTGGGTGGGGGAGTTTCTAAAAGCAGTGTCAATGCCGGTTAGCACTTTGTCCCAATATCTGGTTGGTTTTGGACAGTGCCATAGGGGGTGGAGGAGGGTCCTGTGAGTCTGAATGCCCGCCAGCATTCCTTGGAGTGCCCTGGGTTCCACCTATAAAGTCATGCAGGGATCAAGTACCAATAAGGGACAATTCAATAGGAAGTTTCAGTGCTAGTCATGTTATGTGCCATGTGCTCTACTCTATAAAAAATGCCCTCCGATTCATTTGTGGTAAGGGCCCACCCTATCTCCGCTTTCCAACGTACTTGACCTTTGGTCTTTATTGTGGAACCCTTCTTGGTCAGAAGGGCCAACAGTTCGGTTAAGGGATGCTTATCATCTGTTTTGAGAAGCAGACACTTCTCAAAGGGGGTCATGGGTCAGGATGCCCCTCTTTATACTCCGATGATGTCACCCAATGTCGAAGCTGTAAATATGGAATGTGATCAGCTGCAGTCAAAGAGTAATCAGCTTTAAATTGGTCAAAATAAATAATCCCGTCTTGATCGAAGAGGGAACCTATCCGCTTGCAGCCCCCTTTGTACCACCGCCGGAACAACCTCTGGTTCCTGCCCTGGAGGGAAATCAGGGTTAGCTAATATCAGCGTCATTGGGGAGTGAAGCATCGTAAGGCCGGCCCGGAGTACCATCAAGTCCCACAATTTGAGCTTCGAGTTTGTCACTGGTGAGAAGTAAAGGCCCCAAGCCCTATCTTTACTTGGGTGCCAGACTTCTTTCCATATACTGGAGCCAGTAACAGCCTGTCCCACGAAGGAGCAATGTTTTTCAGGAAGTGGGTGGTTCCATTCTACTAAAAAGCAGAGCTGTGCATCTTGGTAGTAGTGGATTATTAAGGAGACTGCCAGCCCGCCATCTCGTTTCTGGCAGTATAGTATGCATTGGTTAAGACGGGTCTACTGCCATCCCACAGAAATTTGTTAATATCCAATTGCAGAGAGCGAAGGGCATTGGGTGGAGGGGTCAGCCGTAGTGTCTGGAACACATAGAGTATACATGGGAGAATAGTCATTTTAACTGCAGTCATCTGACCTGTCCAAAAGAGGCGAAGCCGGCTCTAGGCAGACAGGGCCCCGTTTGTCTGGGAGATAAGAGCGGAATAGTTTGAAGCAAAAGTCTTGGGGAGAGTATGAGCCAGTTTAATGCCTAAGTAGGATATGGAGTCTTTCGCCCAATCGAAAGGTAAAAGAGAGCACAGGGCAGTTTTGTGTGGACAAGTGACTGAGAGGTTCAGAATCTGAGATTTTTGCAGGTTTACTTTGAGACCAGAGATCTCCCCAAAAAGCTGGAGTTCTTCAATCAGTGCAGGAAGCGAGGTCAACGAGATAGTTATCAATAAGATAACATCATCAGCGTAAAGGCTAATGAGGTGATGATGGCCTCCTCCGAAGGGAATCCCAGTGATACCCAGATTATTCCTTATTCTTTGTGACATAGGCTCCATATACAGAACAAAAAGAAGAGGGGAGAGGGGGCACCCCTGGTGTGTGCCCCATAATATAGGGAAGGTAGGGGACAAAATGCCATTGACCCTCACTGAAGCACGGGGGATCTGTATATGCAGCTGCCCATCTGCTAAATTTGTCACCAAGGCTGAACTTTCATAGGGTCACAAAGAGATAGGGCCAACGGATGCAATCAAATGCCTACTCAGCAGATATGGAGATAAGCAATGCTTCCTTCTGTGACCTGTGAAAATTTGCCCATAAGATGCAGGAGGCACTTGGTATATCGCTGCATTGTCGTGCTGGAATAAATCCCGCCTGGTCTGTTTCTATCGGACCCGGCATGAGTGGATTCAGGAGGTGTGCCGGGATGCCAGTGAACAGTTTGGTGTCTATTTTTAAGAGGGAGCTGGGTCTATATGTCCGTTTATGGATAGCCTCGAGCTCCGTGATTGATTTCTCTAGAACTTGTCATTTGTCCCGATGTCTGCGGTTTTCAGACGCAGAGATTGTTATGAGTTCTCCCCTCGTTATTAATTTCAGGTCTTCCCAAACTGGCGACAAGGATACCTCCCCGGTGTCATTAACACAAAGGTAGTCTGTTAGGGTTTTCCAAAGAGACGTGATTGTACCAGGGGACTGCAGCAAAGAGTATCTAAGTCACCAGCATTAGGTCCGTGGCTGGGTGACATCTAGACAGAGAGATAGTCAGGGGTGGCATGCTCTGAAAGCGACTGGGGGCAATGACTCCGTGACAAGGGCCTCAAGAGTCGGAGTTGCTAGGAAATGAGCCATACGTGCATATGTTTTGTGTGACGTGGAGTAGAATTGAAAGCGACCGGGGGGGCAATGACTCCGTGACAAGGGCCTCAAGAGTCGTTGTTGCTAGGAAATGATCAATACGTGCATATGTTTTGTGTGACGTGGAGTAGAATGTATAGTCCCTAACTGAGGGGTGTAGTTGACACCAAACATCTTGAAGTTCACAGTCTGCCATCCACTGAAAACCTAATGTAGAGAAGGCTTCTGTCTGGTTGGAGCGTTGTCCTGAGCGATCGAGACCGGTGTCCATTACCAAATTCATGTCCCCCCCTATCAGAAGGGCAGCTTCAGGGGATCTAAGGGCGATTGTTAAGGAGCTAATAATAAAGGATTCCTGATGCTCGTTAGGGGCCTAAATAATTACTAGGGTAAAACAGAAAGTGCCCAATTTAAGTCAGACTGCGAGGAGATGTCCCTTGACCCCAGTGACTGTAGCTGAAACTTCTCATCGGAACCTTCGGACAAAAAGGATGGCCACTCCCCCCCTTTTTAGAGGGACCGGAGGACCAGGGCTGGCATGGGAACCAGCAGGATTGCATTCTGGGTACATCCTTAGTGAGCAGGTGGGTCGCTTGTAGAAGGCACATATCACTGCCAGATTGTTCTAAAAGTGAAAGCACAGCAGACGGTTAAATGGGATTATTTAGGCCCCGTACATTGAGGCTAGTAACCTTAAGATCCTGGAATACAGGGCAAGGGAGAGGGAAGCTGTGAAGGCATTTCTACCCAAGTGACAGGATATACCCCGGAGAAGCATCCCCAGCAAGGGTGAGCCCAATGATCACTCAATGGATGGCCCAGAGGTGGGCCAGAACGGAGGAGCTCAAAAAATGAAAAACCCCTGCAGAACTTCGGAACAGTTATAAAAACAAAATGCAAGACTGACAACGAGAGAAATCCATCATGGAATGGTGCAGATCGGAGAACATGAACCAGGCAGGAGGGGGGGATGAACAGCCATGATCATAAGAGTAAAGAACTTCCCGGGGGTGGGGGGATAGTAGAGCTGACATAAACCCCAAAAAAGTTTCAACCCCCATCCTGGCGAACATGTTACCACCCTGCTGAAAGGAACAAAGCTGTGATGTAAGAGTCCCCTTGACTTCAAGGCACTTCAGGCATTGTCTCTCTTTATAAGACGTTATAGTCTCTCTTTAGCCATGGTTGTAGGATCAGGCTTTGTGCCAGCAGATGAGCCCCTGGTGCACTGCCATCGAGAGCGTTTATGTGCCTTGCAGTCCTGGGAGCTGTTGTGACAGTCATTCAGTAAGGGATATGTGATGCCGAGTAATTTGTAGGCCTCCGTAAGGGATCTGAGTTGGTACAATTTGCCGTCAAGCCAAAAGATAATCCAAAAATGGTGGCCCCAGGAATACGATATCCCAGCCCCTCCATAGGTGAGCAGTGATAGGGTGAAAGTCCCGGTACTTATGGAGAGCAATGGATGCCAAGTTTTGGTATAACATAGGTGTTTGCCCTCTAAATTGAATCGGGTGGGCTTCTCGTGCCTTCCACAGAATGTTTTGTTTCACTTGAAAGTAATGTACACAAGCTAGGATGTTGGAAGGGGGGCTTTGTCTGGTTTCGGTAGACCCATACGATGGACACGGTCCAGTTTTATGTCTGTGTCCTCTGAGACTCCCTAGATATGCAGGTAGAGGGCCCCAACTTACTCTCTTAGGTTGGCTCCTTCTGCGTGAGTCAGGATCCCTTTGATGCCCACATTATTATGCCAAGAGTGATTTTTCAAGTCCTCAGTGTGGGCTTGGAGATCAAGGTGTTGGTCCTTCAGGCGTGGAACTTCTTGCTGGAGCCACTCTACCTCCTCGTCTCATCTGGACTTACTTTCCTCCATGGCAGACACCCTGTCCCCTACCTCCTCTAGGTCTTGACAGACCTCACGTAAGTGAGCTGAAAGGTCCTTCTTTACTGCCTGCAAGTCTTCCCAAAGCAACACAAAGAGCCCCTACAAGAAAGACCTCTTCACTGGCCCCTCTATCATCTGACTCAGAGAGATGTTCCATATCAAAAGTAGGTGTTTTGTTACCCACTGCACCCCGCAGGCTTCATTAGCATGTCTCTGAGTGAGTTGTCCTTTTTGCGTCCTGGCCGCAGACATGATGGGAATCTTCTACAAGGATGGAGTCGGAGGGGGTAGCAGGCCGGTGGCACCCCCAGGCGGGCGCTCACGCCAGGACTCCAAAAAATCCAGAATAGGCCAACTCAGGTGTCGAAGAGAGAGGTGTCACAGTAATCCTTATCAGTAAGCCCACCGAGGCAGGGTCCTTATGTAGTGCAGGTCGGTCTACAGTAATAGTGTGAAGATAGCTTCCCCCAATGGCGTCACTCTGGGCACCTAACGCACAGAGACCCACCGGGAGGAGCGCAGACTGGCCTAAGGCCCCCAAGTCACAAGATCTCCAGGAACAGGCCACTAGGATAAATCCACACCAAATAGGACCTTGGAAATGTGGAGTGGTCGGGGAGGAACGCACCTGACCATGGTTGTAGGCCAGTAATTGAGGAGTGGGCCCTTCGTCAAACCTCCTGCCCCCCCCAAACACAAAGCTGACCTGTGCAAGATTGTGCGGTCCTTTTGCTTCCGCACCCCAGTGGTTGGTAGGTGGCAGACCGATCCCCCCAGTATCAGAAATAAAATCTATTCAAACAGCAAGTGAGGAGCTGCGGGGAATCGACTGCCCGGTGTGCATAGGGGTGCTGGAGCATGTGTGAATATCAAGGACCCCCTGTATATATGAATATACTATTCCTAGGACAGGGTAAACAGCCGAGAGAAAATATCGTTCCTAGGTAATAGAAGAACAAGATCACATTGAGTGTAATAAACAATAGAAAGACAATGAATCGAATGCGAATCTCGCTCGACATAACGCTGGACGTATTCCGCGCGGCGGCATCTTTATACAAAACTGGCAAGTAAAAGGATCGCTTTATATACAAGACGTGACCATTGTCCATATTGATACAAAGTAAGGTCCGCTCATTTTCTTTTTTTTTTTAAATATCTACAAAACTTAACCAATATCCTAAGAGTATCGTCCTGTACGCTTACATCTTAGAGTCCTGATCGGTTCTCATGCGCTTTAACTCATTGATGTTGTTTCATCGCATAACAAAATAACGAGTGACTAAGCCTCGTCTATCTTTATCAAGTCGTATCAGTTCTCAAGTTGTTGTGGCTTTTCCTGACGAAGGCGCTACGTGCGCCGAAACGCGCGTCGAAGATCTATTTGTTGCCACTCTGAATTTTTATATGTACCTTGTATTTTATCAAACTTGATTTGCATTTTTATGAATGTATTACGTTACATGACTGTATATGTCATTTATAAATTGTTTTTTATTCTTGTTAATTTTGTTTCATATATATGAATATTAATTAAATAAATAATCACAGTTTTTATCCAACTTTGCCACCTTCTGTCCTCATTGTCTTTCTATTGTTTATTACACTCAACGTGATCTTGTTCTTCTATTACCTAAGAACGATATTTTCTCTAGGGGTGCTGGAGCACTCAGGGGGTGGTGGGCAGGCAGAGATCCAGGGCAAAGCAGCAGGGTGGCTCAATGTTTTGCCCCCTGATATCCTGCTAACAGGCCCAGGCCCAGGGCATAGGGAATGGCGCCATCAAAGGTTAAAAGTCAGGTGAGCAAGCGAGGGGCCACAAGGCAGGCACAAGATTACAATATCGTGGACAGAATATCGAAAAAATAAGACCGTCAGGTTAAGTAAACCTAGATTTTCGATACCCAACTAATAATATATGTACCTATGCAGTATATATGTTTTCAAGATATGCGGAAGTAGAGTTAGGAATAGTAAATATATACTTCCCTTTATGCACTTACCTTTTGATATTTTGTCCCTCAATATTCTGTCCTCTGTATTCTTATACCGTCATGTTGTTGGCGTTGATATTCAGTAGTACAGTCCTGTCAACTTAGGTCATCATCAGGTTGAGAATACTCTACCACTCATCTCTTGACCTTTTCAATTTAACATCAAACTGCAGGATTTCACTTTATGTAGTTTGTGGAACAGAGGGTTTGAATTAGCGTAAAGATGGGTATTAAACCTCAAGGGAGCCCACAATTATTCACTATCAAAGCCAGTACTGTGGACCAAGACCTGCTTGACCTCCATTCCAATGCCTCTAATTTTCGGGCTCGGGGTAAAATGCATTCAGCAACAGGTTCCTTTGATTGTAAATGGTTTATAGTGTGCTCACCAGTTCATACTCCAGAATCTCCTAGTGTTAAGGTTTGCACTCCGGTGAGAGATGATGGTGCAACTGCAGGCTACTACAGTTGTTTCCTCTGGTATGCATTCTGTATATTGTTTTATAAAAAAAAAACTTTGTTATTAGACTTTATGGATGCCTACTAAGCTTTAATAACCAATCAATATTATAAAAATATAAAGAATTTCAGTTGAAGGATCACAACTGTTACAATCCAAAGCCATTGACATATCACAATTATTATCTACACAACCATGGCACTCAATCTTAATGCATTGCTCATGACTACACAAGTCACTACAGATGACATGACAAATGGAAACTCATTTTTAGGTCTTGCCTATAGACAGCTTTTGGTTATCTCTTGTTAAAAAATAATCTTGTGGACCAAACCAAAACGTTACAGTGGGATTACAGCCTACCCATTGCTTACCATTGGTCAGCTTTTTATTGCTCTCATTTTGGGAATATTATTCAATGACTTTGCTTCCTCTACTTGTGTTTGCCTTTCCCCTGGCGCATACCGTCTTTACCATAATTTTGATTGGATACCTTGTATCTTTCCACTGCTCACATCCAGGGAACAATTTTTTTCTTTTTCATTCAGCACTCTACGAGAGTGCATTTATTTTCTGGTTCTCTTCCTCATGTGCTGCTTTCCCCCACCAAATATACCTACCTCGTGCTCTCAGTGTTGCTCCCCACCCCTCCCAGCTTGTCCATAAAAGTACAGCAAGAGAAATATTTTTGCCAAGATATGACTAAAGAGCAGACTTTAAGAGTTGTTTTTATTTTATCACCTGCATTTCACATATTTCATAAATCCACAGGTCTTGACACACAAAGGCTCTTGTGGAGCCTGGTGAAGTACTGGCTGCTGCATTCACTCAACTGGCATTTGAGGCAGAAAGTGTACTTGGCATGGCTGAAAAGGAGATGTCTCTTCTCCTGGAGACCTGAAAATCTGCTCCATGGGCTACTGAATAGGACCAAATGTCTGGAGCATGTATTAGTTCTGAGTCCCATGTAAAGTAAATTACACCTTTGCTGCAGTAACCATCATTTAGAGGTCTCTGAAAAAATTAAATTGATATGAAATGTAGTTGTGATTTTACCCTGAGAAGCAATAGACATCATGAACTGTAAGGTTCCAGTGACACTATCAACATCCATATATCCATGCAAGCAGTACATGCAGGAGAAAAACTCTAATTTCCTCAATCGTAATTGAGAAAGTGCAATTGTTTTCAGCATACATGATATCATAGATAACACAGTTGGTGAAGTAATAAGTGGTTTTGCTAATGATGTAATGATCAGTGCATTAATCATGACATATTATGTTTGTGTAGCTGACAATAACTGGAAAATGTAAGTGTTTTTATGTTTTGGATCATAACCTCCTTTGTACTAAAATATTTTGAGGACGTTTTTATTCCGTTTGTATTACCTTGGTTGCTAATCAAAGTAAGCTATCAAAACTTCAGTTTACAATGGTTTTCATAGAATTCTTTGGAGTCTGGAGTTAGATGATTATATTATTAAATATTGTAGCAGCCGACTTTGCCTGCCGGATCCTGAGAAACCAGGTACACAAAAAATTAGCCATATTTTCATCGTGCCACCTATGGCTTCTTTGTTCAACATATTACTTTGGCAAAATATGTTTTCTTTAATGCATTGTATTTAAAATTTGTCTTTGATCATTTGGTACATATTTGAATCTTCACTCACTTTTCTTACTGACCCTCCAATCCAAGTAATGTTTACAAGCAGCAGGGCTCCACTTTGTAAAAGTGTATATTGGATGGGGTCAAGCCAAGTCAAGCAACGCTTTATTCGATTACTGTCATAAATAATCATAAAAGCACAAAAAACCACATACAATACACAATAAAAGTAAGATCATCCAATATAAAAAATAATTCATTTCATTACTATCTCATATTTCATAATAGGACCAGACTTTCATAATACAATACGTTTCCTGTAATTAAGTACACTTTTTAGAAACATTACTACTCTCCAAACTATGGGGCAGATTTACAAGCCCCTTGCGCCACTTTTGCGTCACTTTTCCCATGTTAAAAGTGACTCAAAAGTGGTGCATGGGGCTTGTAAATCTGCCCCTAGGTGTTCATTTTCCAAGAACTGTAATGCAATAAACGGTGGACAACATTGTCTGATACCCAAAAAATTTAAAATTGGAACAATCCACGTTTTCCTAGCTCCATCATAAAATCTACAAAATAAAACAACATGTAAAGTTGATTGTTCTGAATGGTCATCGCAGGGACATAGATGCATCGTTCATGACCAGTCATTAATTTCTGGGAAGCTTATAAGTCTATGTACAACCCCAAATCTGATTCTGGTTAGCAAGAACCTGTCATAACCACCCAGTACAATATTTAAATAAGGTTGAATATTAATAGTTGTTAAAATCCGTTGGTTCGACAGTACAGTAGGCTTTGTGATCTCTGCCGATAGCCTGGGTGTTTCTAACAACATTAGGCCCTCTTTTTTAACTCTTTCCTTGTGATGTTGGACATGGTACTTGGCTTAGTGTAAGAATTTAGGTGGCCCAGGTCACACATAAAATTCCGAACGTACCTTAGCCACGGGATGGTTAAGGCCCCTTCCAAATTAAAACTGTCCTTTAAAATATCCTGATTGAGTACAGTTTTTGTCGATGTCCATATTCTGTGCCATAAAAGAATGGGTTCCATTTTTATAAGATCTGCAATGTATGGCATACCCAATTCTGAGTGGCAAACATAAGAAGATATGCTATTCGGGACTGCTAGAATATATCTTAAAAACACATTTTCCACTTTTTGTATTGGGTGCAAATCAACGTAACCCCAAACCCCCGCACCATACATCGCTGTGGAGACACATTTCGCCTTATAAATCTCTAAAAGCTCCACCGGCGGCCTCCTACCCAACTTTCTTGAAAAATTAGCAAGGGCAGCTGTGGCCTTCATAAATGACAATTTTTTGACTTGCACTGCTTGGGACCAAGAGTCATTCCTGTCAAATAAAATACCAAGATATGAAAATCTTTTGGTGAACTCTATCTTTTGCTTGTCTATGTACATGTCCCTACACTTTTGTCTGCCACTACCGCATCTCATAATGAAAGTTTTCGATGTGTTTACTCTAAGGCCGAGATTGGACATAAAAAGTGAAAAACTGTTTAAAACCCTTTGCAGCCCCATTTGAGTACGAGACATCAGGCCGGCGTCGTCCGCATATAGGAGTGGGGGTGTGGGGCGTCCGCCTATTTGTGGGAGATCTTGGCAATCTCTTACCAGTGCCTCGCCAAAACCAATAATATAAAGGTTAAAAAGAAAGGGGGCTAGCACGCAACCTTGCCTTACCCCCCTCCTTATTGGGAACGGGGCAGAGCATTCACCATTTACACCAAATCGCACTCTAGCCTTAGCATCATTATATAATCGTCTAAGAAAATAGATAATTTGATTGTCCACTCCCAGATCCTCAAGAATCTTCCAGAGCTTACTGTGCCTAACGCAGTCGAAGGCTGCTGTGAGATCCACAAATGCTAAAAACAGCCTACACTTCTTGGCCCGGATGTATTTCCCTACAATGATGTTTAAATTTAAACTCTGTTCTACGGTTCCTAAGCCCTCACGAAAACCGTAATGAATATCAGAGACAACTTTGTTCTCCTCGGCCCAATCCTGCAGTCGTTCTAGAATAATTCGACCAGTCACTTTTACCAGGGAGTCTAATAAGGATATTGGCCTATAGCAACCAGGATCCTGATGATCCCCTCTTTTAAAAATAGGCACTATGATAGATTCTGACCAGCTTGTTATAGAATGAGAGGAACAGCTTGCATTGATTACCTTGGTTAATAACGGGCCCCATAACATCATATTTTACTTATATAGGTCTACTGGGACCCCATCGGATCCATGGGCCTTACCCCCCAAACTTGTCAATATAGCGCGGTTGACCTCGTCCAAAGTGAACTGGAGATCGTTCTGGTTTGTCAGGGCTGCCAAAGCAACATCTCCGTGCGGTTGGCTATCTGCAGGCTCTGCACTCCACCGCAATTGTACATCATGGAGAAGTGCTCGATCCATTGCTCTTCTGTAATAGCTATTTCAATGGTCGGACCATCACCAGGTATCAAGAAGGGGGATTTCACAGCTTTCCAAAAGGCCAAGCTGTCTTTGGAAAGAGAGGTATCATGCAATACTATCCAAGCATCATTTCTCATAGTTGCTTTGCGTTCCTTAAGTGCTAGCCTATAGGCCCCTCTAGCCTGTCTCATATCAATTGGATTTCTGTGAGTCTTATGTATTTCCCGTTTTAATTTAGCGTAGGCTTGTGTACATTAAGAGTCAAACCACCCTTGTTGCTTTCTTCCTTTTTTACTATATTTAAAAAATAGGGCAGCTTTAATGACTCCCGATATTTCCTGGAAAGAAATTAAAACACTATAAGGTGTAGATATTTCACTCAAACAGGAGTCAAAGGCTGATTTACACCTTGTTATCACTTGTTTTAGAATGACTGAGGGATCCACCATGGACCAACGCAATGAGTAACCATTAGTTTTATTAATGGTTAAATTGTATGCAACATGTTCAACTTTTTTCCCACTACCAAATTGCCTTTTCGGAAGTGAGGCAGTGATACTCAATAGGAAATGGTCGCTCAATGAATTATCATGGGTAATAAATGATTTAACTCTGCCTGAGTAACAATTAGACAACAATACATAATCTACGGTTGTGAAGCATCCTCTGCCATTAAAAGTATGTCTCAAGGGGACAGGTGGGTCACATAGCTCGTTAGCAAACCCTAAATCAAGACCAAACATCACTTCATTAAATAGTTCACCAAGTTTAGAGTGTCGAAAGTGTGTATAGCTAGTCCCATCCTCATTTACAAAACCACATAGTTTCCCCCCGTCATTTGAACATAGTGCAGAATTAAAATCACCTCCCAAGATCAGGAGTGTATCCTTTGCCTTATTGCTATAAATTGTTTTCAAATCATTGCCCAATTTCATCACGACTGCTCCAATCTGGACCGTGGGGATATTGTTATAGAAGTTTGTCAGGGCAATACATTGCTTCTTATCAATATTAAGTAAAATCAGTTGGTAATAGATTTCTTCTGTGCATATCTTAATATTGTTCACATTCACCCTGTTAGATACATAAGTGCACAACCCACCCTTTGTCCTCCCACAAACCGCATTGACAGCTGGAGTGTGAAAAGTTCTAAAACCATTAATATGTATTGTGTCCTTTGCACAGGTTTCTTGGAGGCACAGTATGTCAAATTCTGATATAAAATCGCACCATAAAGGATTATTCAACTTTGATCGAATACCTGAGATATTCCAAAAAGTCAAGTTACATGAATCACTATGAGTTTTACATGTGGGCTTCACTGGAGTGGCAATTGCAGGGGTTATTGCACAGTTAAAAGAAAATGCCTGATTACGGTTGATGTCTGAGATATATACAAGGCCCCCGGTCTGGTGTTTAGTATCCACAGACTCTTCTCTCGGATTAGGGTGGGCCGGTAGTAGGGCGTGAGTTTTAATTTATTTGTGTGCATAGTTAGGGGTAGTTCTACATGTGGTTAATTTGCCAGTTCTACTACTATTGGGGTCCGCCTTTTGAGTAGGGCATGAATCTGTAACTTGAGTTAGTCAGTCGACTCTATATCTTCTAAAGTATTGAAGATATCAAAATGATTACTGACTTGGACCCTATACATACGCTGCGTAATACCTGAGTAACTCCCCTCCATGGGTCTAAGCCACTGTGCCCTTAAAGGTTGATAAAAATACCCAAGGGGTAGAATGTTAATTCCCTGGGCCAAGATCACATGATTACCAGCCCTATCCAGGATAGTCTGCACCAAATTGGGGGATCTAAAGGTTAGGACCACACAGTCACCTACTAAATATTTACTTGTTTTACCAACCCATCCTATTCTTTTGGCCATTTTAAATTCCGAGAAGATAATATCAGTTAGGCCAGTTCTAGTGCTTAACCAATGTAGTGACTTGTTCTTTAAAGTGGTCCAAGGTTCATGGGAATGAGCAGGAGGGTGTGGGACGTTTGCCAATACAATCATATAGGGAGTGACTTCTGGTGGAAGGTGCAAGGACTGATTACGGTTCATGAGATAGCTCGAGTTAGGCCTTTGCTGTTGCTGAATATAGGCCTCTCTCCCTTTATTTCCCAACGGTGGCACCTGTGTGTTTGATAAAGTCCCATTAGAGATGCTGCCCTCCCGTGTGCACGGAATAATGGAACCTTCTCTACTAGGGAGATTCCCAGTCGATTCCAAACTTTGGGGGGGGGGGCACTGGCCAATGAGGTCGAGCTGTGGCTTCAGCAGCACCATCCTTAATGTTTACGTAGTGCGTCTGGACATCCTCCGAGTTGGTTACAATTGGATGAACCCCAACTCCCAACTCCCAACTCCGAAGTCCCATAACCTCCTCCAAGGCACGTACCCTGGGCAAGTGAACAATTGCTTATGCCCATCCCCTCGATTTTTGCAAGTCTGTCCTCAATTTGAGTTAATTTTAGTGACAGAGGATTAATAAGAACAGAAACCATGGTCTCTAACCTTTTCCAGAAGTCCTCATTGTTCATCCTTGGAGGCAATATAACAGAGTCATTAATCCTCAATACAGATCTTGCCTCAAGTTCACGGTCACCATCCCCACTTATATCTCCACTTCTAGTAGCTGTTGAAGATTTTTGTTTCTGTTTTTGCAGCCCCCAACCCTTTCTTTTTTTTGTTGGCGGCTCCTTATTGTTGTCTTTCCGAGATTTCGCAACCTGGCCCCGGGTAACTATACTGGGCCCATTTGATGATTCAGCGGGTATAGGGGCTTGTAGATCTGGTGCCAAATGTTATATTAGTGGCGATTGGGGGGGATGTAGAGGAATGTTCCCCGTAGAATGACTACCAAGTGAGGAACGTTTCTGCAAGATCAAGGGCTCCATAGATAGCTGACGCTCCGTTACCTCGATCTCGTGGGTGAGGACTGACTCAGCCCTCGGAAGAAAGGCGTCGAGTGTTCCTACTACCCCCGCCCCTCGCTGGTCGTTTATAGTCTTCCCTTTGCTCATTTTGGTTCCCCTGGGGATGGTAATATCAGAAAGTGAAACTGTACTTCAAAGGTGATACTTAGCAGTCCTGGGGTCCAGATGTCAGGGAGGGGGCCCAGCCCAGCCTCCTCCAGGCTCTGACGGGCGCAGACAGGCCTGCCCTTGGCCCGGGCACGCCCGCGTGCGTCCCGTGCTGCGGGAGCCCGAAACCACTTTTAAGCGCCCCCCGGCGCTGGTTGAATGACACTGGCGCCTCCTGGCGCGTTGGAGTGTGGGGAATGCAGTCCCCGGTAGTGCGGCAGTAAGTGCAGGTAGGCAGGCAGAAGAGAAAAACAAATTACTTTGGCAAAATATGTTTTTCTTTAATGCATTGTATTTAAAATTTGTCTTTGATCATTTGGTACATATTTGAATCTTCACTCACTTTTCTTACTGACCCTTCCAAACCAAGTAATGTTTACAAGCAACAGGGCTCCACTTTGTAAAAGTGTATATTGGATGGGGTCAAATTTGGCCTACCATTAGCCCCCTCTCCCCATGCTGTGAGTAATAGGGATCCCATTGGAGCCATGTCACTCAATCACCAAGGACCCCACCGAAAGTGTAAACCCTGCAGCCTCCATTTTTAAGGGGTGTTGTGCTGAAGAGGAATAATCTACTAACATTTTCTGCTTGATGCTGAGAAAGCCGGTACACCTAAAATGAGTCTTCAGTGTTAAACAATTTTGATTAAAAAAAATTGTATTGATTGCATTGCGTTTAAAATCTACTTTTTGATCATTTGGTACACATTTGAATCAACTTCACCCCTTTTGTCTCTGTGTCCCTTCCAAGTATAGTAGGGTTTCCTAGCAACAGGGCTTCACTTGGTAAACGTATATTGAGGGATCAAATAAGGCCTTGCATTACCCCTTCCAGCCTGTGACTTCTAGGGTTCCCCCAGGAGCAAGGTCACCTAATCACCAGGCTTATGGCTTCCATTGAACTCAGTTTACCTAACTGTTAGGGTTAGGGCTCCCATCGGATCTAGGTCACCTGAATGTTCGAGTTAGGGTTTCCATTGGATGTTGGGTTAGATGACAACTAAAGTTTCCCCTCCTAGTTAAGCTGGACTCTTTTTGCGTCCAGGTCAAAGGTGCCTGTTAGTCCCCGGAAAGGACCTATGGCCAGAAATGTTGCTTCTCCACCTCCTGATCACTAAATAAGCAGCCAGTCACCACTAAAGGCGATAACTGCTTTTGGAGTCTAGGGTATTTGCACACCTGAGTACAAACCACCATACACAACTACAAGGTGAGGATTGCTGTTTTTGGGCTCCGGGGGATGTCTGCCCTACCTCCCACCTCTTAACACTAGATGGAGAACAGTAACTCTAGTCTTTCCAACAGTCCTCCTAGTTTCCGTCTGATATAATCTGGGTCACCACCTGATATCTTAAACCAGTTCACTACCCCTTCCGTTTCCTTCAATAGGACAGGCATTTAATGTATGAAAGGTCCCGTGGAACAGTGTTTGCAACTGACAGCTAGTGGTGCTAAGATCAGAACCAGGTGTGTATGTAAAAAGGTCCCTCCTAGGCTCTCAGCCTGTGACCTTGCACAGATGATCATTGTCTACATCTGGGTAAAGCCCAGACTCAGCTGAAGGGAATCTGAGGGATGAAATTGGGAACTGGGTAACCCATGGGCCAGTCGGATTCATTTGCAACACTGGTAAAGTAAATTATGGAGGGGCCTCCATTAGAGGTGATCCAAAGGCCAAGCCACCCCAGAAAATGAAAATTCTGATAGAATGTAACAGTTTTCAGGAATCTGGGAGAAGCTCAACTCTGGGTTTCTCTTGTGAGAGATCCAATGTTCGGAGTGTTCATCATTTGGATCTGTCTGATGCCCTAGTCAGAGAGGTCCCCAAATTCCTTAGAGTTCCTGATCCGTCTTCGCGAATCAGTCGCACCCATCATGGGAGGCACAAATCCATTTTCGGTAAGAACCAGAAATGAGCAGGTTGGGCTTGATGTTGCATCATAGGATAGCTGACGGTTTGTGCCAATAGAGAGAGCCAGTACTTGGGAAGATCTCTTCGTTATTTCTTAGGAGCCGACTAGTCAATTGACATCTTAGACTGCCAGTGCATAGATGGAGCAGCAATACCAGTGAGAAAAACCACAGGGCTAATAGCAAATGAATGGCCCACATCAGTGTCTTTCTACTTATTTATATGTTTGTCAAGGAATAAAATGACGAAAATATGGCGAATTTCAACTGATTCTGAATCTTCCGAGTCAGAAGGGTCTTACCGCCTCCTAACATCAAAGCTCCTGAGCATATTCAATTTAGAACTAGCACCCTTAGAAATAGTTTTAGCCAGTTTATTGGGCGGAACTTGGGCCGTACTGGCTTTAGCATTAGGATTAATGCTGGGGCAACAACCTGCTTACACTACAGGGGCAAGGTGGGACACTAGTGATGTGTAGAGGCACGTTTAGCACATCAGAGAGCTTTAGCACAAGCTTGCCCAGTAAGATAATGTCAAGAAAAAAACCTAGGACCAGGCCTGGTAGATTTAGGTAATGATGGATCCTTTTTACAGTTGTTAGGTCCTCCAAACACATTCAGGTGTTCCATGTTTAATGCACCTTGGATTGGCTCCAGGAAAACTGCCATCTAAAGCACGATGGGGCTTAATTACAAGCCCCTAGTGCGGCATGCGTCCCTTTTTGTTGCGCACCGGCAGCGCATTTTGGTGCCCCATATTTACAAGGACAGGAAAAGCCACCCTGCGTGGCTTTTCCTGTCCTTGTAAATACGGCCCATTTACACGTAGCACTTTGAGTGAAAGGGGCGTTCCATGGGTGTTTCTGTGGGTGTTCCCATGCAACACCCATGGAACCTGACACATTTCCAGATTTACGAGAAATCGTAAATCTGGAAATTCGTCTGAATGCTACGCCTCCCCAGTAGAGGCGTAGGGAGGCGCAACGAGGAGAAATGTATTTATTTCTCCTCATTTTTCCTCTTTCTAGGGGTGCTGCATTCTGCAGCACACATAGGAACAGGAAAACACCTCTTTTAATTTTTGTTGTTGTTTTTGTGCAGGAAGGTACCCTTTCCTGCACAGAAACAATCTCCCCGCAACGCAGGCACTCTTGCACCATGGCGCAAGGGTGCCTGCGTGGCGCATGGCAGCCAATTGTGCGCCAGTGCAGGGGAATGCACAGGGATGCATCATATTGTTGTAAATATGGAGCATCCCTGTGCTTTGAAAGTGCCACTGCGTGGCGCAGCCAAAGGGCTTGCGGTGCTGCGCTGCAGCACTTTCTTGTAAATAAGGCCCCGTGTTCTGAACAACCCTTCTCCAAAGGTCAGGAAATTGACTTGAAAGAACAGGTTTTATGTAGTAAGGCCTATGAAAATAAGAGATCAATGAGTTGAGGCTGTTACTTCCTCAGCTGGCAGGATAGAGCTGTTGCATGGCTTGCAGAACACAGAATCCTGCTGTGAAAGGCAATCTGCAAAGTGTATTTGGAAAGAGCTTCACAGAATGCACAATCAGAAAACAGTCCTCAGCACCCAGGCACTGCAAATGCAACCAATGGGAGCCATCAATGGAAAAGGGACCTTGACAAGAACAGCTTTGTTTGAATCTGTTGGCTAACAGTATACAAGGAGAGAAGAAAACGAGAAAGCCGGAAGTCCCATTCAAAATGAGCAAAAACATCTACCAATGAATCACAGACGCTACATCATATAACCCAAAGAGGAAGAAAAGGATAGAAGTGTCGGAGCAGGAGGGCACGGAAGGGTCAAGCCCCTCATATGCATCATGTGCCCCACCCTGTGGCTAAGGCCTGCCCAGGAGGCTTGAGTAAGGATAGTTGTGCAGAAGTTATTTCTGGATTAGAATTATATGCGCAAATTAATATAAATTTGTTGCAATTTAAACGAAAATGCTAAGATGCACAGAATTGTTGTTCTTGGCATATGCTCAACTTGGCCTTGGCTCCATTTTGAAATAATATGACTGCTGCTTCATAATATCCATTGTGCGTTTATATTTCTCATTTGTTTTGTAATGATATACTGTTCTCGAAGAACTCCAGAGGAAGCCATTAGATACTTTGCACGCTGTAGATAGTTCATTTATAAGCCTTTCTATGGTTTATGTAACTAGTTTGTTTCTTATGCGACTGCATTAGATCAGAAAGAGTTTAATATTCATTTTAAGGAATAGTGCTAACATGGGGAGATTATATGACGCTTTATAATGCTACAAACTAAGATTTGCTGAAATGTGGATACATGTGCTCACTTCATGCTGGCAGTGCAATTACTCTTGCTTACTATGGTGACCATGCTATAAAAACCCTTTAAGTTGTGGGTGAATCAGATCTTTTGGGTCTCTGCTAGGGATGCTGCCTCTTTCTATTGATTTGCTGAACAATTTGGACTTAGTCTATTTCTTTTCAGATTTTGCTGATTGTGGCAACTACTTTAAATGTTAAACAGCCTTTATGACAAATGATTTCTATGTCCTATGAATGATTTATTGGACTGAGCTATATTTTGTATTCTATATTACACTTTAATATTTTAATAAACCATCATGGTTTTGCCTAAATTACTGTTGTCGAAACTCCTTTTTTGAGTCAGTGCTTTCTTATGGACTGTTTTTAAACTACTGTTTTGATTCTTGCCTATAGGGACACATTGTCTCATATATACTTGAAGACAACACCGTCCTGGCTCCGCATTTGGGCACCTCTATCATATTGATTATCTAAGAGATAGAGTGCCCACATTGTGAAATATGAGTCCTGGTGTTTCTTGCGTTCAAAGCCTGCCTGTGTTGAATAAATGTCAAGAGCAACAAGGTGATGGAAGGAATGCTTGAATTAATCTCAGCCACTGGCAATCGCTTGGTGCCGCATCCCAGCCCATCGTTTTTGGCCACCATGCCACCTCAGTTTGGACGCTGCTATGTGAAAATCAGTCGTGATCGTTCTCCAATGGGAACAGTCCAGCCCGAACTGCCAGGCCAGGTTTGACCCATGCCCCAAACTCTGGGCCTATTCCCATTCTGGCCAACAGCGCCCAGAAGAAGGACCACTCCAAGGCATCAAGACCCATGCCCCAAACTGTTGGCCTATCCCCATTCTGCCCAACAGGGCCCAGAGGAAGGGCCACTTCAAGGCATCAAGACCCAGTACCACCGGTGGCTCTTGGTTTGTGTCCACCCTTGCCAACACCCTGTAAAAACGTCTGAGGTTCTGCCTGGTCGACCTATGAGGTATGACCCCCGATTGGTCTGAAAGTATGAGTTTATCAATCACTTTTTATAGACGGTTGGCCGAAACTTTAGCCAGTATTTTAGCTTCAGAGTTCAGCAGCGATATGGGGCAATAGGAGGAGCAGTCGTCCTGCAGTTTGCCTGGCTTATGTATAAGGGTAATATTGGCTGTTCTAGGATCACTGAAAATCGCTCATCCATACCACGCAAAACATCTGTACTAGGGTTCTGCCAGCTTCCCCCACAGGCACTTGAAGAATTCTGCTGCCAGCCCATTAGGCTTCTGGGTCTTTCCAGAGTGCATCTGAGTAATGGCTTCTTGTCCCTCCGACACTTCTATCTTCTTGTCGAACTGGGCAGCATCCTCCCTGGTTAGAACCAAGGCATAGAGGTCTCGCACAAATGCTTCTATCTTGTCCTGTGAGTAGTGCCCCCTTAACCGGTACAGACCCTCTAGGTGTGCAGCAAAGGCCTGTATGAGGTCTGTTGCCAACTGAGCTATTGTACCAGTTGTTGTAAACACCAGACCCACCCATCTTTGGACCACTTCTCTGCACACCAGCCAGGCAAGCAGTTTACCCATCTTATTTCCCACCTCATAAAGCCTGTGTTGCTTTGCCCAGTAGTGCACCTTCGCCTCCTTCTCCACCGTCTGTCTATACTCTTCCAGCGGGAGTGCAGTTTGTGAAGCAGATCACTTTTCGGGCTTTCGGTTATGCGGCTTCCTTTTGCCCCAGTTGTTATAGATTTTCCACCACCCTCTCTTTTTTGCATTGTTTGCCTGAGATGATGGCTATAAGTTGTCCTCTGACAACCGCCTTATAGGCTTCCCATAGTGTCACCCTAGAGTCAACGGCCCCCCTGTTCTCCCTGAAGTAATTGTCTCTTGCAGGGCCCAACAGGCCCCTAACATCCCAATCTCGCAGGACCCATGGATCCAGTCTCCATTCAGATCGGCCCTGGGCCTGTGCGCAGTACAGAGTGGTTTCGAGTGAAGAGTGGTCAGAAATCCCACAAGGGGAGGAAGAGTGTGCTCCAGTATCTGTCCCCCTGTGCTAGTGAAGCAAAAAGGTAGTCTAGTCTGGAAAACAAATGCTTTCTTGTTGCCACATAGGGATATTCCCTGGCTGTAGGGTGTGCATTACTCCAGAGGTCAACCAGACCCAAGGCCATCAGGAAGTCATGGAGTCTTCTGACGTCATGTGTCATAAACCTATCCATGTCTGGCTGTAGCACTAGATTAATGTCTCCTCCCATGATGAGGAGCCATGCCGGGGGCTATTAGTATTTTTCTTCTGTATTGTAATCTAGTTATTTCTGAGGATTAAGGTCTTACGTCCGTTCCCTCCGATAACATCCCACATTGACTCATCCTTAAATTATGTTCATAGTGGACAGATAGAGGTCTTTGATATCAGGATAGTTTGCTGTTGGTGGGACTTGCCGCATCTCATGTGCTGTTGCTATTCATTCCTAAGCATTTTGCACTTTTGAAATGCTTTGAAGGTTGTCATCTTGTACATTATGGAGGCGCTTGATTCTGATTCCTGGAACGCTATTGTATAGATTCATGAATGATGCAATTTGGATTTGTACTGTCATAATTTTATTTAAAATCAAATAAAGCTTTGTTTGAACTGAACTGAATTACATATTACTTCTAGGGCCCTGGTTATGAGTGGGTCGGTATTTTCTGACTCCTGAGCAAGCTCCTGTTTGCCCAGCAGTAGGAATTACAAGTTGGGTGTTATTTAACGCACCCAGGGGCATATTTACAAAGAATTGTCATAGGGCAGCACCCTAACACATTTTGCTGCGCTGCCCTACGCCAATTCGAAAGGACAGAAATGCACCGTATTTACAAGATACGTTGCATTCTCTTCCTTTCAGGCAGAGCCGGCGCAAAAATTGCAGCTGTGCGCCAATGCATGGTTGTTTTTGTGCAGGAATGGGCACCTTCTGAGAGGTGTTTTCCTCTTTCTATATGTGCTGCAGAATCCAGCACACGTGGAAAGAGTAAAAACTTTTTTTCTTGTTACGCCTGATCTGGGGAGGCATATGTTTTTGGCGCTGCCCCGGATTCCCGCTATGTTTTAAATCTGGGGCAGAGTCAAAATCCATGGGTGTTACGTGGGAACACCCACAGTGACACCCATGGCACGCCTTCCTGCTGCAAAGTAAGGTAACGCAGCGACTGGGCCTGCGTGGCCTTACACCTTAACTACAAGGCATCAACTACAAGGCCATGAACAGTCACACAGGGTGGCTTTGTGTGGCCTTGTAGATATAGGCCTGCACTGTTCACCACAGGAGTGTCAAAAAAGTGATGCTTCGGCTGCGCAAGGGGCTTGTAAATACGCCCCCCAGTTATCACTGGGTGCATTAAATATCTCACCATTTGTTAAATTTCAGCAGGTCAACCCTGCCTTAATTTTACAGGGGAAAAGTATACAGTATTTTCCATACCATGCAGAATTTGGTGCGGTAGGCACCAAAATCCACGTTATCTAACAAAAACTCATGAGAGGTGTTATTTATCGCATCCGATAATTACCGAACCCTGCAGAATCGTTATTTATCAGGTGAAATAAATAGCACCTTAATTCCGACAAACTTGGAATCAGTCCCTAGGTTTCTGGTAGAAGAGAGAGAGTCACACTTATCATATGGAAAGAAAATGGGGACATAGGAGTAAAGAGGCAGACAATGGCCGTGATTACAAGTGCAGCGCTAAATTCCGATCCCAGTGCAAACACGAGTCAGAATTGCATGTTGTGTGATAATTATCACACCCTTGCAGTTTTCCCCTGATAAATTGCGGGAGGTCAAGCCTGCCAGAATATATCGAGGGAAAAGGCCTGTGGAAAAGGCAAAACATGCAGAATTCATGTGTGTTACATATTGATTCTGCATGTTATGGCTTATTTGCAAGTCCAAAAGTCAGCATAGGAGGTATTTACCACACACGGTACATACCTCAATCCGAGTGTTAGAAATGGGATCTCTAGTTGGCAAGGGCTTGCACCTTTGTCCAAGTAGGGACCCTTCTTCCTAGTCAGGGTAAGGGTGTTACACTCGTGAAGTAACCCCTGCTCACCCTCGTGGTAGCTTGGCACGAGCAGTCAGGCTTAATTCAGAGGCAGTGTGTAAAGCATTTGCACATAACCAACAGTAATACAGTGTAAGCCCTACAAACGGACACCACACCAGTTTAGAAAAATAACCAATTTTTATATACTCAAGACAAGACCAATTACGACAAAAATCCACACTACTATACTTTAAAAACGAATGCTTGATAAGGTAACTTCTTCTTTGCAGGAATAGTTCAAAAACAAAGTTCGTACGAGTCGGTAGCTCCGTCCGAGTCTACTGCGATGCTGAAAACCACAGAGTCTAACAGTTCCAGCCGACCACGTCGATACGGGCCAGCAGAGTCGTGAACAGACTCGGTCACAGTACCTTTCTCGTTGTGGCTGGTACGGAGTGTACGAGCCGGTCGGCGTTCGTCGCGGTTGCGGTGCAAGACGGAGCGATGCAAGGTGCGGTGTCCCTCGATGCGGTGCAGGCAGCGGCTCGATGAGCGTCGTGCAGACGGAGTCAGTGAGTCCAAGGCGTGCGATGCAGGGTGAGACGATGCTCGATGCGGTGCTGACAGGTTGCGATGCAGGCGACCAAGCCGGAGTGCGGGAGCTGGCGTCGGACAGCGGTGCGAGTCGGAGCAGTGCGTCGCAGACGTGCGAGCGGTGTCCCAAATGCGATGCGGTCACGACTGTTGAGCCAGTTGCAGCGGTCGGGTCCGGCTGGTTCAGTGAAGCGATGCGATGCGAACTGCGGTGCCCACAGGTCACGGTGCAAGCAGCGGCTCGGTGTTGGCGGCGTCGGACGTCGCCCACGGTGAGACCAGGGTTGCGATGCGAAGCGGGGCGATGCGGTCTGCGGTGCAAACAGGTCACCGGTCAGGGATGGATTCGGTTGACGGAGTCGGTTGCAGTTCCCTTCCTCTGTGGCAACTGAAACAGCGTTCCAGAAGCGGTACCCAGAGGCTTGTGAAGTCTTTGTAGTCCCTGAGACTTCTTAACAGGAGGCCAGCTCGGTTCCAGGCCCTTGGAGATACTCAGCACAAGTTTGTAGAAAGTTCCTTCCTTTCACTGCCCAAGGCAGAAGCAGCAGCTGCAGGGCAACCCAACAAAGCAACAGCACAGCAAAGGGGCAGTACTCCTCCTGGCAGCTCTTCCAGCTCTTCGTCTTGGCAGGTTCCTTGATTCCAGCGAGATCTAAATTCATGGGGTTTATATCCCAAATTCCTTTGTTCTCTGAAGGCAGAGAGGCCTTTGCCTAGTCCAAACCAGTTCTGGAGCACTTTGTTGACAAGTCTCCGTCCCTTCTTTCAGTGAGTAGGCCAGGGACATCAGACGCACCACAGGAGGTGGAGCCAGCAATGTGGAGGGAAGGCACTGTCCTATTCAGGGCCCAGGTGCAACTCCTCCCACCCATCTATATGTAGATCTTGCTATTCAGCCCTGCGCTGACTCACCCTGTCTCCTGGCATCTCCCAGCCCCTGTCACTCACACTCCAGACAAGGAATACACAACCTCGCAGAGGCAGGCTTGGATGGTTAGACAAGAAAATACCCACTTTCTAAAAGTGGTATTTTCAAACACAGAATGTTAAAACCAACTTCCTAAAAGATGCATTTTATCATTCTGAGTCCAGGCATACTAAACTCGAATTCCTACCATGTTCCCGGGGTCAGTTAGGATTATAAGCTGTAATAATCAAAACTGCCCGTTCTGGCCTAGGGGGCCTAGTAGCCTTGCAATAGTGAAAAACAAACTAGGCTGTAATTCACTATCAGGACATGCCACACACACCAGGGCATGTCCTACCTTTCGCATACAACGCACCCTGCCCACAGGGGTACCTTGGGCCTACCTTAGGGGTGACTAACATGTAGCAAAGGGAAGGTTTAGGGACTTGCAAGTGTGTGCACTTGCCAAGTCGACATGGCAGCCCCAGGCTGCGCACAGGCTCTGCGGTGGCAGGCCCGAGTTATACTTTACGGGCTGTTTGCGTGGGTGGCACAATCCAGTGCTGCAGCCCACCAACAGCATTTGGTCTATAGGCCCTGGCACTCGCAGTGCACTTTACAAGGGACTGACACATAAACCAAATAGGCCAATCATGGAAACACCAATCCATAACACATTTTATACAGGAGCACTTGCACATTCCCACTGGACAGCAGTGAGGAAAGTGCGCAGAATCATTACACCAGCAAAAACAGAGTCAAAACCGGGAGGTCAGAAAGCAAAACGTCAGGGGAAACACGCCAAAAGATGCCAAGTCTAACACATGTCCCCTCCAGCTGAAAGTAGGGAGAACTACCCAACCCCATTGGAGTTCTCTTCACTAAGGCGGACAACCTGGACAGACCATCTGCGTTGGCGTGTTCTGTACCAGGACGGTGTTCCACCGTAAAGTCCATTCCCTGTAGGGAGATGGACCACCTCAGCAGTTTTGGATTCTCACCCTCATTTGCATCAACCATCTGAGGGGCCTGTGGTCTGTCTGAACCCGGAAGTGAGTCCCAAACAGGTATGGTCTCAACTTCTTCAGCGCCCAGACCACAGCAAAGCTTCCCTTTCTATGGCACTCCACCTCTGTTCCCGGGGAGTAGTCTCCTGCTAAGGAAGACTACCGGCTGATCCAGGCCCTCTTCGTTCAGTTGTGAGAGCACCGCTCCCACGCCATGCTCTGAAGCGTCAGTCTGCACAACGAATTCCTTGGAGAAGTCAGGTGCCTTGAGCACGGGCGCCGTGCACATGGCTGCCTTCAGGGCATCAAAAGCTTTCTGGCAGGACTCAGTCCAGATCACTTTCCTGGGCTGCCTCTTAGAGGTCAGCTCTGTTAAGGGGGCAACGATGGTGCCATAGCCCTTAACAAATCTCCTATAGTAGCCGGTGAGACCTAAGAAGGCTCTCACCTCTGTCTGGGTCTTGGGGGGTTCCCAAGCCAGAATGGTGTCAATCTTGGGTTGTAGGGGTGCCACCTGGCCGCTCCCTACCTGGTGTCCCAAGTACACCACAGAACCCTACCCGATCTGGCACTTACTGGCCTTGATCGTGAGGCCTGCACCTTGCAGAGCCCTCAACACTTTCTCAAGGTGCTGTAAATGTTCTTCCCAGCTGGAACTGAACACAGCAATGTCATCCAGGTAGGCGGCACTGAAATCCTCCAGCCCAGCCAACACCTGATTGACCAACCTCTGAAAGGTGGCAGGGGCATTCTTCAACCCAAAGGGCATCACCCGGAATTGGTAATGACCTTCTGGGGTTGAGAATGCCGATCTCTCTTGGCCCCATCGGTTAAGGCAATCTGCCAGTACCCAGACGTCAAATCAAACGTGCTGAGAAACCGGGCAGCTCCCAACCGATCAATGAGCTCATCAGCTCTGGGGATGGGGTGCGCGTCAGTCCTGGTGACGGCATTGAGCCCACGGTAGTCCACACAAAACCGGAGTTCTGGAGTGGCACCGGGCGCCGCAGCCTTTGGGACCAAGACCACTGGGCTGGCCCAAGGACTGTGGGATGGCTCAATCACCCCTAACGCCAACATCTTAGAGACCTCCTCCTTGATGCTGGCTCTGACCCGGTCAGTCAACCTGTAAATCTTGTGCTTCACAGGAGGGCTGTCATCAGTGTCCACGTCATGGGTACACCAGTGAGTAACACCGGGGTCAGAGAGAACAGTGGGGCGAACTGTCCCAACAACTGGCGACAGTCCCCCTGCTGCTCCTGAGTCAGAGTAGGGAGAGGATCACACCCTCTACTGACCCATCATGCTCCTTGGTAGACAGGAGGTCAGGGAGAGGCTCACTCTCCTCTTCCACCCCATCATCTGTCGCCAAGAGCATACTCACTTCGGACCTCTCGAAGTGGGGCTTGAGGCGGTTCACGTGAAGGACCCTCAAAGGGTTCCTTGGAGCCTGCAAATCCACCAGGTAGGTGACGTCACTTTTGCGCTCCTTTACCTCATATGGCCCTGTCCACTTGTCCTGCAAGGCACAAGGTGCCACTGGGGCCATGACCCACACTTTTGCCCAGGTTGAAATTCGACCAGAGTGGCATTCTGGTCATACCATCTCTTCATTTCTTCCTGGCTTGCTTCTAGGTTCGCCTGAGCGAGTTTCCTGAAGCGGGCAGTTTGGTTTCTAAAGGCCAGCATGTAGCTAAATACATCCTGGGGAGTTTTCCTGGGAGCTGCCTCCCAGCCTTCCTTTACCAAACTCAGAGGTCCTCTGACAGGGTGGCCATACAGGAGCTCAAAGGGGCTGTACCCAAGAGACTTCTGAGGCACCTCCTGTATGCAAAGAGTAGGCATGGCAAGAGGACGTCCCACTTACGCCTCATGGGTTCTGTTAGACCCTTGATCATGCCTTTCAAGGTCTGGTTGAATCTCTCCACCAGACCGTTTCCTTGTGGGTGGTAAGGAGTGGTGAACTTGTAGGTTACACCACACTCCTTCCACAGGGATGTCATATACTTCGATATGAAATTGGTCCCCTATCAGAAACCACCTCTCTGGGGAATCCCACACGGGAAAAGATCCCCATTAACGCCCGGCCCACCACTGGCGCCCGTCGTTGTCCTGAGAGGGATTGCCTCCGGGTACCGGGTGGCATGGTCCACCAAGACCAGGATGTACCTGTTGCCCATGGCTGTCTTGGGATCCAGTGGCCCCACAATATCCATCCCTACCCTTTCAAAGGGTGTTCCAACAACAGGGAAAGGTTGGAGAGAAGCTTTGACCTTCCTCCCACTCTTACCACTTGCCTGGCAAGTTTGGCAAGACCTACAGTGTGCATCTGACTGCCTTCGCATTTGGGGCCAAAAGAAGTGGGTGACAAGCCTGTCAAAGGTCTTGTCCTGCCCCAAATGTCCTGCCAAAGGCACGTCATGAGCCAGACCCAGTAGGAAGGTCCTGAAGCGCTGGGGTACCACCAGCACACGGGCTGACCCAGGCTCAGCAACCTTAGGCTCACTGTATAGGAGACCACTCTCCCAGTAGATCAGATGTGACCCGGACTGATTACCAGCTGCCTGGTCTGCAGCCTGCCGCCGCAGACCCTCCAGAGTAGGGCACTCGTTCTGCTCCCTGCAGAACTCCTCCCTGGTGGGACCCCTTCTTGCTGCCAATGGGTCAGCTCAGAGATGTCTCCCAGTTCGGCTACCTGCTCCCCTGTAGGCACCGGGCGTCCCCCTCGATGTCCGCCTCCTCCCGGTCCGTGGGAACTTCGGGGGCCGGTTTCCGCGCCCCTGCCCTTTCTCTTGGCAGGGACTTGGGCCACTGTTCCAGGCTCCAAGTCCTCTTGATCACCCTTTCTGGCTGCCATTGACCGAGTAGACACGCATGCCCACTCTGGCAACCCAAGCATCTCCAAGTGAGACCTGAGCTCAACCTCCTTCCATAAGGACTGCTCCAGGTCGTTTCCTAGCAGACAATCTACAGGCATGGTAGGGCTCACAACCACCCTCAAGGGACCTGAGACCCCCATTCAAAGGGAACCTGCGCCACCATACATTGGCGCTCTGAGTTGTCTACAGCAACTACTTGGTGGAATGCCCCTGGGACTACCTGCTTCTCAGAGACCAGGTGACACCGTACTGAGGTCACACTGGCTCCAGTATCTCTGAGAGCCTCTACCCTGTTCCCATTAATGGTCACCCAGGTGCTATATTTCTTTGTGTTAGGGGGCACCTGGTTTCCTGGGACCATCTCACTGTCCCCTAGTGAGACAAGGGTCATTTCTGCAGGATCCCCACCCTCCTGTGGGCACCCCTCCTCCCCCAGCGCTACACTAGCCAACACTTTGGACTGTCCTCCGGTGGGTGGCTGTGTCCCCTTTGGGCACTTGGGGTCCCCCTTAAAGTGACCTACCTGGTCACATGCATAACACTTGCGGGGGCCGGTCTCAACAGGCTTCCCTGTAGAGACCCTTTCTTCTTATCACCGGGGGCTGGGAACCTTTACCCTGGGTATTAGTTTGGGGCCCTTTAGAGAACTCCTGTGCTTTACCCTTGTCCCCCCACCTTTCTGCTGGGGACCCTGCCCACCTTTGGCTGAGTCTCCCCCAAACGCTTTCTTGTGGACCCTGGTACTCACCCAGCGGTCCGCTTCCATAGCAAGCTTCCTGGGGTCAGTTAGCTTACTATCAACTAGGTGCTGGCGCAGATCTGCAAAACATAGACTAGACAAGTGCTCCCATGCAATCAAGTTGTAGAGCCCCTGAAAATCTGTCACATTACTGCCCTTTACCCAGCCATCCAGAGACCTGCAGAACACATCCACACATTCCAACCAAGTGTTGGCATCAGATTTCTTACTGGACCTGAACTGATCCCTGTACTTTTCAGGAGTAAGACCATACTTAGTGAGAAGGGCATCCTTCATGTCAGCATAGGTGAGGTGATACCCCTTACCCAAAGCTATCAGAGCATCCCTTGCTTCTTCCGGGAAAAGTGGCCACAATCCTGCTCCCCAATTCTCCTCAGGGACCCCATTCATGTGTATGGCTGCCTCATAAGCCTGAAACCACCTTTGTATGTCATCCCCCTTCTTGAACTCGTTGCCTACATTCTTGGGAATGTGCACAATCCTGTCTGCCTTTCTGGATGAATTGCTGCCACCATCTGAGCCTGACTTACTCCTAAGTTCTAGCTCCTTCAGTTCTCTCTCATGCTCTAAGAGCATCTTCCTCTCCTCCATGGCCAATCTCTTCTCCTCCCGCTCACTCTCCAGCCTGAGCTTCTGCAGCTCAAACTGCCTTGCCTCCCGCCTGTCCTCCAGCTCCTCTGGGGACAGACTGCTGCTGCCTAACCTGGCGGGTTCCCCCCTACCCAAAAGCATATCCACCCTGGAAATAGGCTCCTCCACCTCCTCACTGAGATTACCAGGCTGCCCATTGGCATGTCTGGCTGCTACCCAGGCCCTCAGCGCCTTCTGTAGCTCCTCCTTCCTTGTGAGGCCTTTAATTTGGACTTTCAGGTTTTTACAAATTGCTCGTAGTTCCTTTACGGCGTAGGTTTCCAACCTCCTCCTCAAAGATAATTTCCAGAGATGCAACGGATGATGCAGCTGTGTCAGGCATGATAAAAGTAGTGAGTTGAAAACTGGCAAGATCAAAAATAGGCCAAAAGAAAAAGAACCAGTATGTGGTACGTAATGGTCTGCGATATGGTAGTAGTGCACACCAATCACTGTAAGTCAAGTGCAAACACAAGTCCTATCCTCACCGCAGACAACCAATGTTAGAAATGGGATCTCTAGTTGGCAAGGGCTTGCACCTTTGTCCAAGTAGGGACCCTTCTTCCTAGTCAGGGTAAGGGTGTTACACTCGTGAAGTAACCCCTGCTCACCCTCGTGGTAGCTTGGCACGAGCAGTCAGGCTTAATTCAGAGGCAGTGTGTAAAGCATTTGCACATAACCAACAGTAATACAGTGTAAGCACTACAAACGGACACCACACCAGTTTAGAAAAATAACCAATTTTTATATACTCAAGACAAGACCAATTACGACAAAAATCCACACTACTATACTTTAAAAATGAATGCTTGATAAGGTAACTTCTTCTTTGCGGGAATAGTTCAAAAACAAAGTTCATACGAGTCGGTAGCTCCGTCCGAGTCTACCGCGATGCTGAAAACCACAGAGTCTAACAGTTCCAGCCGACCGCGTCGATACGGGCCAGCAGAGTCGTGAACAGACTCAGTCACAGTACCTTTCTCGTTGTGGCTGGTACGGAGTGTACGAGCCGGTCGGCGTTCGTCGCGGTTGCGGTGCAAGACGGAGCGATGCAAGGTGCGGTGTCCCTCGATGCGGTGCAGGCAGCGGCTCGATGAGCGTCATGCAGACGGAGTCGGTGAGTCCAAGGCGTGCGATGCAGGGTGAGACGATGCTCGATGCGGTGCTGACAGGTTGCGATGCAGGCAACCAAGCCGGAGTGCGGGAGCTGGCGTCGGACAGGGGTGCGAGTCGGAGCGGTGCATCGCAGACGTGCGAGCGGTGCCCCAAATGCGATGCGGTCACGACTGTTGAGCCAGTTGCAGCGACCGCGTCGGTCGGGTCCGGCTGGTTCAGTGAAGCGATGCGATGCGAACTGCGGTGCCCACAGGTCACGGTGCAAGCAGCGGCTCGGTGTTGGCGGCGTCGGACGTCGCCCACGGTGAAACCAGGGTTGCGATGCGAAGCGGGGTGATGCGGTCTGCGGTGCAAACAGGTCACCGGTCAAGGATGGATTCGGTTGACGGAGTCGGTTGCAGTTCCCTTCCTCTGTGGCAACTGAAACAGCGTTCCAGAAGCGGTACCCAGAGGCTTGTGAAGTTTTTGTAGTCCCTGAGACTTCTTAACAGGAGGCCAGCTCGGTTCCAGGCCCTTGGAGATACTCAGCACAAGTTTGTAGAAAGTTCCTTCCTTTCACTGCCCAAGGCAGAAGCAGCAGCTGCAGGCCAACCCAACAAAGCAACAACACAGCAAAGGGGCAGTACTCCTCCTGGCAGCTCTTCCAGCTCTTCGTCTTGGCAGGTTCCTTGATTCCAGCGAGATCTAAATTCATGGGGTTTATATCCCAAATTCCTTTGTTCTCTGAAGGCAGAGAGGCCTTTGCCTAGTCCAAACCAGTTCTGGAGCACTTTGTTGACAAGTCTCCGTCCCTTATTTCAGTGAGTAGGCCAGGGACATCAGACGCAACACAGGAGGTGGAGCCAGCATTGTGGAGGGAAGGCACTGTCCTATTCAGGGCCCAGGTGCAACTCCTCCCACCCATCTATATGTAGATCTTGCTATTCAGCCCTGCGCTGACTCACCCTGTCTCCTGGCATCCCCCAGCCCCTGTCACTCACACTCCAGACAAGGAATACACAACCTCGCAGAGGCAGGCTTGGATGGTTAGACAAGAAAATACCCACTTTCTAAAAGTGGTATTTTCAAACACAGAATGTTAAAACCAACTTCCCTAAAAGATGCATTTTATCATTCTGAGTCCAGGCATACTAAACTCGAATTCCTACCATGTTCCCGGGGTCAGTTAGGATTATAAGCTGTAATAATCAAAACTGCCCGTTCTGGCCTAGGGGGAACAGGTAGCCTTGCAATAGTGAAAAACAAACTAGGCTGTAATTCACTATCAGGACCTGCCACACACACCAGGGCATGTCCTACCTTTCGCATACAACGCACCCTGCCCTCAGGGGTACCTTGGGCCTACCTTAGGGGTGACTAACATGTAGCAAAGGGAAGGTTTAGGGACTTGCAAGTGTGTGCACTTGCCAAGTCGACATGGCAGCCCCAGGCTGCGCACAGGCTCTGCGGTGGCAGGCCCGAGTTACACTTTACGGGCTGTTTGCGTGGGTGGCACAATCCAGTGCTGCAGCCCACCAACAGCATTTGATCTATAGGCCCTGGCACTCGCAGTGCACTTTACAAGGGACTGACACATAAACCAAATAGGCCAATCATGGAAACACCAATCCATAACACATTTTATACAGGAGCACTTGCACTTTCCCACTGGACAGCAGTGAGGAAAGTGCGCAGAATCATTACACCAGCAAAAACAGAGTCAAAACCGGGAGGTCAGAAAGCAAAAAGTCAGGGGAAACACGCCAAAAGATGCCAAGTCTAACACCGAGGTTATGGTATTTTACATGTGCGGTAAATACCTCACCTATTCTTCCCACCTTGCAATGAGGGGAAATGTTGGGAAGTACAATTTCTGTTTTATAGTGGAGGAGCAGAAGTGAGAGGAAGCCTTTCACTGTGTGTTGGAAGTGAAAAAAGCAGAGCTTCTAGAGTGAAGGCAGAGTCAAAATGAGGGAAAAGAAAATGTATGTATTATACTTATGATATGAGACACCAAAAAGGAGACAATCTGGCAGACATCAGCAGTTTACAGAGAGAAAGAGGGAGGCCTGAGGACTGAACAAGCTGGTGGGGGGAGGGTGTGTCACTGAGAACAACCAGAATACTGAAAAAGAGAGATCAAAAAGAGAATAGGAAGGCCATTACAGTTCCGTCCCAGTAGGCTAGTGTGACCAGCATCGTAAGGGGTGGACAGTGGTGAGGATGAAAGAGCGATCTAGGTGAACAAGAATGAAGATACAAGGATTAAAGTGAGCAGAGGTTACAAAGTTAAAAACGGTTGATGGCAGTCTCAGTGAGCTGAGGTTGACCGAAGTTGGATGCATTAAGTAAACAGAAAGAGGAGAGTTAAGAGGTGGATTGGATAAATACCAACTGTATGAGAGTTTAGCATAAAAATGGAAGTGCAGATACAATGCTACAATTGGAAGGGGGGTGAATTCAGGAGGATTTACATGATTGATACACAATTACCGACACACAATGCTCAAAACCAATGTGTTGAGCCTTGAGAATGTGACCGCGAAACAGATGTCGGCTGAAACTTTTAATGTACTTTTCTTGCTCAATTTTTGGACATGGTATCTTTTTTTCCTCATGAATCACTACTACTATTGAACTGGTGTAATCAATTCATATACTATTAGGATTTAAACTGAATTGCCGATCAATTTATTGTGAACGAATATTTATATTATAATTTAATACTATTTATGCAATTTGTGCATACAAATAAAATTACAATTTTAGATAAAATATCACATTCACTGTTGGGTGCTTCAGAAACTTTGTGTTTTATTACATATGGCAAATCAGTGGGGTGACAGATGTAACAAGGAATGCATCTCTGATGGTGGACACAAATCTCCATTACTATCTCTGTGAGAAACTGGGTAATTAGTCTGGGAGGGTGTGGCCTATTCCAGCTTAATAAACACAATCTGGTTAGGTCAAAACACAGCTCTGAGAGAATCTTTGCTCAGTCAGTTAGCTATGGCATAAGCAGTAGGCAATCCCCAGAGAAATGTGTGATAAGCTCAAGCAGTACCAACAATTTTACAGTAAAGAGCTCAACACATTAACATTCCTAAACCAATTTAGAACGAATGGAGAAAAACTTAATGAGCAAAAAGACACCACGAAAATTACCATATGTTAAGAGGAACATGAGATATGATTTTTTTAACATTGTAATATGAAAAATACCTAAAAAAAAGTAAAGCACCCTTCAAAACAGTTCTCGATTGACCGGAACCAGGTGCAATTTCATGATGGAGTATAGGCCAAATACCCCAAGTGGATCATCTCTGTCAAAATGTTTAACTTGGGACAGTCTCTCAAATCGAAGTCAAAACCTTCCACCAAGGCAAGGTCCAAGGCTGTGGCCAGCGGGGAACCCTGAAAGTTGATACATCATCATTGAGTTGTGGTTGAAGATGTTGGTTTTGGTACCAAAAGCGCAGAGCAGGACAAAGATGGATTTTGTGGCCACCAAGGTTGTTTCGTCAGTTGGATAGATTTGCCGCCTCACTTGATCCAAAGTTTTACCTTTCGACTTAATCACTTTTTTGGAAGTAAAATTCCTTCAGCAAGGCAAGGATGGAAGCAGTTGCTCCACAAGGCCTGATACCTGTACGATACGGTACAGCTGAACCTGTTTTCAGTGCAGCAAACGGCTCAGAGTTGGATGCATCTGGCTTTCTTGTCCATCTAAGATGCAACCATCCTGGGGAAGCCCCAGCTCTTTTTCTCGGTCCTCCAGAAGTGGAAAAAATGACTTAATCCCACTTTTCTTAAATTGCTCGGAAAGTCTATCAATCAGGATTTAATAGAAATTGCACTGATTGCACGGCCTAATGAAACAAGTACTGAGATAATAGCAAGCAAAATATTTTCTTTTAAAAATACCTGGAGGGCCATTAAAACAAAGTATACTGAAATGTGAGGGCTGGCACAAATGGTCAAATATCCAAAATGTGGCTAGCGTGCTGTGTGTCGAAAATTCTTAGAACTGATATGGCAGCCATTACTGTACTCTAAGGTTATACAACTGTGACACTAAGAATCTCATCTATAGTACTTAATGCCCTTTCGGCACCATATTGGAACATCGATGCAAGTAACTGGGGTAGAATTTTGAAACATCAATCTCACATAAATGGGGTTCCGAATGCTCTACTTGTTGATCATTATATTTCAGCATGACATACCCCAGCACAAAGGTTTAGCAAATATTTGCAGTGTCCAGAACACCCTTATGGACAAAATGATTGCTATGAAAAAAAAACATTGGATTCCACACAGACTTGGTGTGTAATGGACTTAATGAAAGAGTACTGATTTTCATTATCTGTGAATCACTTGCACTCTTAATTTGGTCACCTCTATGCCTTTATTGATTGCCACTAAGTAGGTCTATGTGTCTGTCCACAGAGCTTCTAATAAAAATTATGTGTTTTAATGCACTCCAAAATGGCTGTTTCAAGTTGCTTCCTTTGTTGTCAGTCTAGTCGGTGTGTTACTAATGGCCATAATACAAGTAATTTAGTGTTTTTTTCTGAATGATGATCTAGGTATTGTTTCAGGGAAGTAAAAGATATGCATTTCATTTTGCAGGCAGAACTGTCTGTGCTTACATGGATCTGTGCTTCCACTGTTGTAATTGAGAGCATTGTTCTTATATGGAACTCTATTTCCTTGATGGTTGTGAGAAAGAGCCCCTTATTGCACAGTCACCTCCATTGTTTGGGACTGAAGCTGCTGTTTTTTTACTCCCTGCTCTGGGACACTGCTAATTAGGACCCAGTGCAGGTGCTCTGACCCCTAAAACATGGAAAATTGGCATATTTAACTTTCCCATAAGGCCAAAGTATATGGTGTAGAAATACATCCACAGCGTGGAAACTTAAATATCACTTGTTGACTGCATCACTTATTGTGCCACCCCACTTATATGACAAAAGAAAACATAGCTTTAGGCCTTCAATTGCAGCCTGGTTGCTGCGGCTTAAACCTGCAGACCGACCTGTCAAAATAACCCTTTTTGACAGGGGAAAATGTTCCTTGTAAATATTAATGACACCTCAATGTAGACCTTATATCCCACAAGGTAGGGTGCATGGAATTTAAAAGTGGGACAAGTACAAAAGTAGTTTTGCCATGTCCCTACAGTAACTAGCCCAAAAAGATATTTTCCCTGAGGAAGGCTCTGACTGTCTTATGAAGAAAACGAGACTACAGATTAATATGTTAATTTTGCTATCTCTGGTTTGGGTCAAACTATGGATTGTTCAACGACTATTTTTAATATTTATTTAAATACAATTCAATGGTCAAGTTAGATAATAAATAAGAATGTAGGAAAAGTAACTTTTAGAAAGTTACATTTTCCCTGCCTGAAGCTCAAGGAGGCTAATTTGCATTAGTCTGCCAGAAGTTGCCCCTGTCATTGCTTGACCTTAACGAGGTGTGAGAACTATTCCCAGAACAGGATAATTGCTTGGGCCCGAGTGTGTGGCATGTGATTCCCTATTAGCTAAGGAAGGGTAGCTGTTTATGTTCCAGGAGCTTCATTAACTTGAAAAGAGCAGAGGTGAGGGCTGCTCATTAATAGGTAAGTTGTAATGAGACACCTAGAAGGGGGAAATTCTTTGACACCATCACACAGGGTAGTTAGTCCCAGACCAGTTTGGTGTAGCTTAAGAGGAAGAGATTCGTCATTTCCTTAAATACACCCCTGACTGGCAAACAAGCTCCCTCCAAGGGCAAACGACCTGTGCCATCTTGGATGCTCCCAAGAATAGTGCATTATGGGCCAGTTCTGAGATATACCTTAGGGTATGATTTGTTGCGCTTTATCAAGTAAGATTAACATGACATATCATAACAATTTGCGTAAAGCAAACAGAATTTGCTTTAAAAGTGGATAGGGGTGCCTTTGAGAACTTTTTTCCTCATTGGCTAGGGAGTGCCCAGGAGTTATTCCTACCCACTGGCTACTCAACTGCACAAAATTGGACCTCACCACCAGCCCCTTCACAACACTTTCTGTGGAACACCTAAAGAAGGACTGCACCTGGTGCCTGAGACCTGTGAGGAGACCTGACGGGCTGGGCCTGCTCCAACTTGTACCCAGGACAAAGAAGTGGACTCCAAGGGTCAGTTGGCTGACTTCCTGTGTGGCTACAGGGACATCAAAAGCTTCAAGAGGCCATTTTCCTTGAGTTACCAATGACTGATTGCAACTTGAAGAGGACTGAGTCCTGCTGGTCACCTCTGCGGAAGTCAGAACTCACCCCTAAGTGCAGACCCTGAGGGCCTGGGAGCCTTAATGACATCCAGAAGGACTTATTCTGAAATCTCTGAAAAATGTCATCTTAGAAACATTTTGGACTTCCAGACCTCTGGAAGACCGGGAACAACCAACCAAGTCAATTTTTCCAAGGTGCAACCTCGCTGGGCCAGAAAATCAGGTTGGTCCCGCACAGTGTTTTTTGCCATCTGAAAACTCAGTTCAACAGACCCTCACTGCAAGCCTATCGGACTTCAGCGCGACATTCACGGATATAGCCTGCTGTCTTGCACCACAGGAGGTATCCGAGCTCCAAAAAAAGAGACTAATTCCGAGCGTGGAAACCTTGACCTAGCGAAAGCTCCAAAGGTATCTGGCTGACAAGAGATCTTTACTGGGCATGAAATTTGACTTTTCCCGCTTAGAGCTTTTTCCACCAAAACCAACAGCTTCAGTAGAAATTTCCTCAACGCATTTTCAAATGGACATTGTCCAGTACAGGAGGATTTTGATTTCCATTTCAGAGACTAAGCCTGAAGGCAAAACCTTTGACCAGGACAAACCTGCTTGGTGTATCAGACCTGCGCTCCACCACAGTCAACCTGAAATCGTGCCTAGGTCCTGGTCAACCGCAAACAGTGTTTACCGATCGGTGCTTTACTTTTTCATGGTGCTGTTTGCCTTAACTTAGGTATAGACAGCGGTCAAATTGCAAAACTACAATCCATACAGAATGCGGCAGCCCATGTGTTGCTCACTCTTCCAAAATACCATCCCACGTTTGCCAGCATCAGACAGCTCCACTGGCTTACCATCCCTGAAAGAGTAAAATTCAAAGCCCTCTGCCTAGTGCACAAGGCGTTATACGGAGGTGGTGCTATTGGCATCCAAAAATTATTCTCTTGGTACAATCCTCTGCGTAGCTTGAGATCCGCCAATACAGGGCTGGTACTCGTGCCTAGAATAAAAAAGGCTAGATGGGGTGGTAAGAGCTTTTCTCATCTAGCCGCCAAGCTGTGGAATGCTCTCCCCCCACAGCTGAGACTGCAATCCAACAGGAACATCTTTAGGAAACAGGTTAAGAACTGGCTGTTTCCTAAGCGCTCTTGAATAAGCAAACATCTGGAGTAGTATGAACCTATCATAGCGCCAAGACGCCTCGGCAATCGAGCGCTTTACAAATACATTAGTCAGTCAGTCAGTCTTAAATCTTTAAAAATTCATATCTCTGGCTCCCTTTGCTAGATTTTTGTTGTTTGCTGTCATTTTGTTTATTACCTTTTTCTCTGTTTAATAAATTGAAGAGGGGTTTTTATTGTGTTGTGTTTTTTATTTTTATTTTTATAACACATCTTATTTATTTTTCACATGAACAAAAACAAAGACCAACAACGCAGTCATGTCTGCAATCCCAGTGGCCCTGCGTCGACATGCAGGACTGTGAGTACAAAATATATAGTGGTACATTAACATTATTTCAGGCAGGCATCATAAAGTCGGATCTACAATGGCGCAGAACACCTCTTACGGGTAAGTACAGGGAAGTGAAAGAAAAAGGCATATTTAGTCAGTGGCGTCACAGAGGCGGAGCACCATCCCAGTGATCGTTCAGTCAAGGATACCAACACTGCTCTTCCAGGCACCCAGATGCACTCATACTTGTGGGGGACCCCACATGCTCACATGCTTTGTATACCAATTTCTCAAGTAGTGCACTGCAGTCCATGTCCCTAGCCCACACATGCAACGGTAGAGCAAATTTGTCTCTCCAGGGCTGGGCCGAGGCCAGCGTAGCTACTAGATATGCCGTGGCCGGGAGGGTGCTTGTGGTGCAGGTCTCACATTTATTTACTTTTTTTTACTGTTTCAGTACTTTGCACATCATCTCTAAGTTAAGCCTGTTTGCTTTGTGCCATAGCTACCAGGAGTTGAACTCAGGTTTAACTTATTAAAACCCTACATTGAACCTAGCACGTTGGTGATTTAATACTTGTGGAGGATTACAATCCACCACATTTAATAATTTAATTTCTTACAGTGGTCAATACGGACTGTAGCACTCTATGTGTACAAACTGTACTTCCGTGAACCATTTCCGGGGCCCAAGAATGTTTAAGCAATACAGTAAACTCAACATCTGAATGTTTCCTCACGCACAGGATGGTTGAAGCTTTTCAACCTTTGTATGCAATAATGTTTCTGTCTACTTTCTATTTTGCATTGTTTTGACATTAACCTTTGCTTTCATAGGTGTGCATATAATTCTGTTCCCATGAGCTTAAATTTTACTCCACCCTAGCTTGATATATCTGGCTTCTGAGCAATTGACTGTTTCAGGATGGCTTGGGTGGCTTTTTTTTACCTCTTCTGTTCTTCCATCAGCTGTTAAACCTCTTAACATTAAGCCTTAATTTTTTAGGCATATGTACATTTGTGAGCTTGTCACTCTCGACCAGTATTTATCATCAGCTCAGAACTTCCTGCACTAGTTCCTATCTTCAAAGGGACTGGCACAAAGGGTTGCAACTCCTTCACTGCCAAAGTGAACATATATATCATTTTGCCCATAACTGGAAATATTGATTGGTAAGTTCTAAGCTTTGGGACCTGACAGGAAATTTTTATATGTATCCGAAAACAACGGTTCTAGCGGGAATACAATAAATCTATACTGGTAATTAAAAATGCACAATCGCGATCAATTAAGGTTAAGGATGTCAGAAAAAGAGAGCCTCGCAGACTTGGTGTTCATAATAATTCTTTTTTTATCCAAATTTTTATAATTCAAAAACAATACATACACCGACCGAGAAGCACCACAATAGTGATTATATGTCCCAAGCAAATGAAACCATCTAATACATTGTGAACAGACATGTGATATATACAGAACTTGGTTTCCACAATTATTGAAAAAGACAGCGACCACAACATGAATTGATAATAATTATAGCCTCTGTGTACAATAGTCAGAGCTATTTCAAATGGTTCGCTATCAATTGAGTCGACGACGTTTCGGCCCTCTTGCAATGTGGGGTCTCCTCAGGACCAAGGGTAAGGGACAATCTGATGGTAGTATTACAGCCGCGTGAGAGGCACATAAAGTGTGAGACACCCGTGAAATGAGAAAGAAGAAATTAATACTCACACGGGGACTCGGTCGAGCACCCCGTGTGAGAGACGAAGGGCTGTGAACTGGTATTAATCAATTGTGGCTCAGTCACAATAGTGGGCAGGATCAACACCACTCAATGTAGTGGTACCTGAGCAGGATCCTCCGCTGGATAAAGTCGCAGGCAGACGACCAGAGCAGTTCTCATCCTATGTGGCATATTTCAAAAGCCTTATTCTCCTGCCGTGGCACTACCGGTCCCGCGACTTTATCTATCCAGCGGAGGATCCTGCTCAGGTACCACTACATTGAGTGGTGTTGATCCTGCCCACTATTGTGACTGAGCCACAATTGATTAATACCAGTTCACAGCCCTTCGTCTCTCACACGGGGTGCTCGACCGAGTCCCCGTGTGAGTATTAATTTCTTCTTTCTCATTTCACGGGTGTCTCACACTTTATGTGCCTCTCACGCGGCTGTAATACTACCATCAGATTGTCCCTTACCCCTTGGTCCTGAGGAGACCCCACATTGCAAGAGGGTCGAAACGTCGTCGACTCAATTGATAGCGAACCATTTGAAATAGCTCTGACTATTGTACACAGAGGCTATAATTATTATCAATTCATGTTGTGGTCGCTGTCTTTTTCAATAATTGTGGAAACCAAGTTCTGTATATATCACATGTCTGTTCACAATGTATTAGATGGTTTCATTTGCTTGGGACATATAATCACTATTGTGGTTCTTCTCGGTCGGTGTATGTATTGTTTTTGAATTATAAAAATTTGGATAAAAAAGAATTATTATGAACACCAAGTCTGCGAGGCTCTCTTTTCTGACATCCTTAACCTTAATTGATCGCGATTGTGCATTTTTAATTACCAGTATAGATTTATTGTATTCCCGCTAGAACCGTTGTTTTCGGATACATATGACTTACCCTGGTTCCTAGTGAGTAGGGTCCCCCTTGTCCTCTTTTTCAGGAAATTTTTATAGGCCCTAAGAAGTTTCTATCTATCAATATTTTTGTTTTCGGATACATTTTCATTGCGTCAGTTGAAAAAGTTTAATTTGTACACCTCTATGCAGACTATTTTTTGTTCAATAATTCTTGAGGTGAGCTGATCCTCTGGCGGGTTTAATGGTCACAGTTGGACCATGATCATAATATAATAGTGGCATGCTGTTGTTGGAGGATAAGTTTTTGATTCATCTCACTTTGCACCCCAATTGCTTAGTTGAATTATTTTGCTCACACTCTGGGTATTTTTAAAGCTAATATTGTTTTGGGTATGAATTCAATTCTTGATTCATTGAACTAAGGGAAAAATTTTCATTTTGGCGGTTGGGACGTCCTCCGCCAGGGCGACAGAATAAAATACTCCATCACCCTGGCGAACATTCCGACTGCCAAATTTAGAAATGTCTGTCGGGCCGATGGACATTTCTAGCATTCACAGGAACCTTCTTCAAGGTGGTTCCTGTGAATGCACTGTAACTTTGACGTATGGCTCGTTCAAACATGATGGAGCTGTGTGGTAAGGTTACTTTTTTATATTTTCAAAAAGAAAATCCCACAAAGGGGATTTTCTTTTTCAAAATAAAAAAAAATGCCCCCTCGCCATAGGACTTCTCTCCCATGACAAGGGGGGGCATTAGACAGGTTTCACTGCCCCTCATCGCCAGGGTTTTCCTGGTAGTGAAAACTGACTTGTGTCTGCCCATCTAAATTAGGTGGGCGGACATACAGGTCAACCTCAGATGGCCCTTACTCCATTGGGCCGTCTGTGGGGTGTAACCATGACAGAGACAGGTAGTCTCCACTGTGGTTACTCCAAAAGGTTCACCCGCGTCTAAATTCGGCGGGCGAACCATTATATTGGCTGTAAGCATACTCCACCACCACTGTGACGGAGTATGCTTACTGCCAATATATAAATCGTGCCCTAAGTAAGCAATACAATTCAATCTATTCAATTTCTATCCAGTCCATATTGATAAGTTCAGAATACTATTCTTAATATATTTCTAAAAACTTTCTTCTCAATATGTGACTTTAGTCAGAAAAGATTCGGATTGACAAATGATTTGCCATACACAAATGTTCATTCTGATGATGACTGCCATATGAACTCCATAAGAGGGGTGAAACAGCAACAGTTTCAATTCTCTTCCAGAATAAAGTTGAAACATGTGCTGGAGTAATAATGTAGTAACATACCTGCATCTGCCTCAGCTAAAGTGTCAGCATCTGTTTTTGAATTTTCCACTCTCCTTCAAACTACTGATGGCCTCTTTCTTCGCTTTTTTTTAAATCCACTACTGCATCACTATAATATCTGTCAAATTGTATGTATCATGAGCTGTATTGAATACTGAATGGACGTTTAATTTAAAAGTGTAAATAATGTTGATGAAACAGTGGAGTACTTTCCATGGAGCCACAGTCAAAACCCTGAATATGTTTAGATAATTCACTAAGATATAGCAGATAAAATTAAAACCATTGCCACCAGGACACTGAGTTATAGCCTCAGGATCATATCTTGGCACTTCAGGATGAGATGCTTCTACATACTGCACAAATTAAGACATCTCAGAGGCCCAAGTTGGTCTGATAAAGTGTTGAATGAGATCATTATTTCCTAGACATTATGTGACTTTTGATATTGGTCCTGACAAACTGTCTCCCAAAAGAAAAGTGAGCTTAGGAGCTGGATAGTGATGCGGTCACTGCATTATTAAACAAACTATTTGTTTCCATTTGAGGCCTTACAGATGGCCAGGGCCACTGGAATTATGTGATTGTGCAGCTGCAGCGTTTTTTGCATAGTTATAGATTTGCTGCATTTGCCACATAACATCAGCTCCTGCATAATATGCAGATTTTAACAAAAAAAATAGTTTTTAGCTCAAATGGTTCAAAGGTTACTAAGAACGCAGCGACACATGTTACTGCGCAGTAGAAGTGCCTTTTGCAAAGGTTGACTGGTCACCTTCCTGTTGCTTATTGCTATATTTAGGTGTTAAACTTGCACTGATGGGGTGCAACTAATGCCCAGACAAAATGTCAAAAATAATGAGGTAATACTATCACAAAATGTGCTGCATTTCGCCGCATAATTTGACTTTTCTTGCCACATATTTTACTCAACCCTGCCGCATAAAATAGTTCTCCCCCATCTCATAATTCCAGTGCCCCTGGAGTTGGTGTTACCTTTTATTGATTAATGGGGATTTATTGCTTCCTGTTTCCAGGAATACAAAAGTGGACCACATGTGGGTGCAAAAGGGTTTACAGAGTTAGCTGGTTTTGTGACTCTATCATTATGGTCTAGGTGAATGATAAATAAGCCTTTGGTTTGAGATGTGGTAATTCTTTGGGAAGTGGGGTTGAAGCATATTTCTGTCACGATTAGTGGTTAGTGCTGTCAGATGGTGTTTTCCACTTCTATGTGACCTACACTTGCTGAACTAGAGTTGTGGAGGAGGCTAATCAGAGCTAAAAGTAGGTAGGTGCCCCAGCTACTTGGCAAAGAGACTCAGCTGGTACCAGCCTCGCAGGCTATTAAGGTCCAGTAACAAATTTCTCCTTACCCCTCTTAGAGTCCGCACTGCTAAAAATGGCGGGAAATCATTTTCCTTCCTGGCGCCCACCCTCTGGAACAAATTACCCCCCCCACCTACGCACTGCAACTGATCACAACTGTTTCCGTAGGGAGCTAAAAACATGGCTGTTCGACCATTAAAACTAGTAAGATCTTCTCTCTAGCCGGAACGTCAGAGCTGTCCATCAGCGCCATGAGACCTTTGGGTGATATGTGAGCTCAATAAATATCCCTGATTTGATTTGATTTGAGTTACTGGGAGTCACAATTTGATAACAATGATTTGTAAAACCCAAAGCTCAGGACTGGTTGCATGTAGGTGTAAAACCTAATGTAATTGATACAAATGATTGAATTGAACTTAAGCACTTGTGGTGATTGATAGAGGCCAAAAACACTACAACTTGTTTATGTTCCCATTTAGAGGAGAAGTGGCTAAGGAGTACAGGTTGGAGTTTTTCTGCTGAAAGCAAGACTGAGGTCGATTTGCATATAGTTGGTCCCCTTCTTTTATGACGCTTAAGCTGCACTTCACTGATGAGACCCAACAAGGATGATACCAGACTGGGGTTGCTTATGCTCCTCTTCAGAGGAATCATAACTAACTAGCTTGGGCTAGAAGATTTGTATGTGAGAACATGAGGGCTAATTTGCACATGGCTGGCACCTTTCTGTTATGTCAAAAACGTGCTAAAAACAATGGTATGGAGTATGTCAAGTGTAATTACTAGAGGTCCGGAATAATTCAAGGATTATGGCACATTTTTGCTGTCTAGGAAAGTCGTTGCAGGAGCGCACATCAAGTAGTGATCACTGGGTCTAATATGCACAAACATTTGCCTCCACCATGTTTTGGATAAGTGAGTGGGCTGGTATGCCAAGACATAGGTCCCTTGATTGCTATGGAAAAGGGACTTGCCCCCACCCCTCCCACCCATGAGGCCTGTACATTGAGTCATCTGGCATCTCTAACAAAGGCATGTGTGAGTCCGGTCGGTGATACATATGCATGATTAGACCAAAGAGGCCAAGGATAGCATATGTATGCAGACGATAATGTATTGTAATTTACAGGTCTTCATTGAAAAGAAGGCAAGGAACGGATTTCCATGCAATGTGAAGTATGCAATCATATTATAGAAGTGTTTTCCACTGTAAGTCAGGGACTGAATGGGGTGGACACTCTACTACGCTTCTACCTTAAATATGCCCCCCTAACCAGAAGGCTAAATATGAAGTGACCATGGAGCTTGGCTGCCCCCCCAGTACCATTAAGAACCAATCAATTTTTAAAGCCTCTCCAGTCATCCCTATCAGTTTATCGGTCCAACTAGCTTGTTTGTGTGTGCTTGTGAGTTGTATGATTGCAAGTATGTTTTATGTGACTTAACATGTATGAGCCGCTTTGTGTTTGCTGGTTTTCACGGGTACCTGTATATCTTCTGGTCTGTGTGCTGTACTTGCTGTATGCCTAATATTATTTGTGCATGAGTACATATAGGTCTTTAGCGCACGGGTGCCTGCAGGTATTTGCAGTTGGATACCTACATATATGTTGGACTTCGTGCTAGGTGCATGTAGGGTGTGGCATATGGGTTTATGCACGGTTATCAGTGTGTGGCTTAGATTGTATTTGTGCATGTAGGTATAGTCCATAGTAGTGTGTGCATGTCTGGTCACACTGCGTAAGCATCATACAAAATCCTACACCCATACTGGCTAGGTCAATGCTAGTTTTCATCACTGAATGACTCTTCGAAGCTCTTATATGTGTGGGATAGTTTGGAAGTGGTCAAGCTCCTGCCACTAAAGTAGCAGCCAGAGTTACAGTGTCTGGTGAGCACGTGTTTGTTACGTTGGCATATGATAAGGGTTTGAAACTCTGATTAGTTTCTTTATATTCTCTACTTTGAGGTAAATCATCATTTTCCCATTGTTGCATAGTCTGAATATAAGCTCATGATGACCACTGTCGTCGGTGGAGTTGAAGAGTTAGAGTCATTAGTGAAGACACCAGGGGCCGTATTACACTAAGTGCCCCGGGGGCGCAACGGGCGTCTGCGCCTGCTTTGCGTGCCCCTGAGGCACTTTGGAATTACAGAAGGGGCTGCAGACGCTTCTGTAATACTGAAAGCGCTGGCGCACATACAGCACCAGCGCTTTCTCAAGAGGATGTTCCCTCATTTGCATGGGGGCATGCCCCATGGAAATGAGGGAATCCCTTTGCCTCTGCACCAGTGCCCTATTACAGACGTGGGAGCAGAGGCAATGAAGCTCTCAGGATGCGCACTGGCAGTGTGCATCCCTAAAAGGTGGCGCACTGGCAGTGCGCTCCCTGATGGCAGCTCTCTGGAGGAGGCAAAGGGGGTTCTACGGACATCTTCTTGCAGGTCGGTGCAGTCACTCACTGCACCCACCTGCAAGGGGATCTCAAATCCCCTTTAAAAGTGCAGGCGGGTTGCCGCCTGCACAGTGGAACACGGAGCGGCGGCTTCAAAGACACGCTCCGTATTTCACTTGAATGCGCTGCCCCAGGGGCAGCACGAGTTTGTAGCTGCCCTGGGGGCAGCGCATTCTATGTAATAGGGTGCACTTTCTCTGTTTGCGCCCGGCGCACCTGTTTTAAGGTGCACCAGGGCGCAAACAGGGAAAGTGCGCCCTAAACACAATAGGCCCCCTGGTTGATTGAGGGTTGGCTTAATTTTGCGGAAAGACAGACTTTGTGGTATGTCTTCTGGAAGAGCAGATCAGTTCTGGTTGTCATTGATGGTTCCTGGGGCTGTAGTGGAACACTGTGTTTTAGGGATTGTTCAAATTTTTTGTGTTTTATATTTTTTTAACAACTTTTCAGTGATTTATTGCTCTTGATAGATACATGGACTTATCTTCTCTTGCTTTTTTTTGTCAGGCTATGCTTCATTACTTTCAAACTGAGCGATAAATTAAAACAGTCCGATCCTCACCGTATAACACCTCAAACCAAATAAAGACACCTTTTGTCGTACATATATATTTTTGTAATTGACACGCTTTTTTAATGAAAGCTGAAATCACATAACACAAAGGGTAAAGCTATCGAAAAACATTTTTTTTCGGGATATTTTGAACCCGACAGAAAGAAGGGACTGGGGTCTTTCCGAATGCCACCAGTCTCACCGCACCCTTTCATTGCGAATCACAGCACATTATTCCGCACAGCTGCCGGGGAGACAAGGCTGAATTGGTGTTTCTCTTCCATGACAAACACTTGTTAAGCAGTCAGCTAAACCCTCCTCCTCACAACCCCTGACATCACCCCCAGGGCACGCCGACACAGACCAGCAATTTCGTAGTTGCGTATGAAAATTATAGTTTTATTGTCTCTACAACTGGAGGTTTAATTCTGGCCCCCATGCCAGCCAGCTCTGCTATAAAGAAGCAATTCTTCCATGGTACAAATAAGCACAGTACACCATTGTAATCTTGGGAACAGTCACCATTTATGTATTAGATAGCCTTGTTCTCAAAAGTGCTAATAGTCTGCTGGCCCAAAAGCTGCTTCTGTATCAGCTGTAGAGAAAGGAGGCATAAATAACAAGAATCGTAGGGAGAAACAGTGATAGGCTTTCTGGAAACAAGTCAACCCTGCACTTTTTGACATGGTTTCTCTGTTTTTTTCCCTTTAGTTTAGCAAGCACGACTCGTAGGTGGGCACCATGTATTTTATGTTTATGAAAGCGTCTTCTCCTCCGTAGCGCTCGAAGACTTCTAACGTCTCCTGGATCAGGTCGCCGATGTTTTCCCGCTTCTGCTGGCTGTAGTCGATGCCGTCACCTGAGTTAACTGCGGGACAGAGAAAGGAGGGTTATGTTAGGTCTTCTTTTTAGGCTTAGAGTAGACACCACAAATGTAGCTCATGTCCTATCAAATTAGAATAAGTAGCTGCACATGGCTACTAGATAATCAGCTTTTCCACTGACTGTGCACACGCGACATGGTCTCCTGATATATGACAATGTGGAAGAACAAAATTGTCTGTGAGAAGGGTCACTGGCTAGGTCTGGTGGGAGTTGAGGTCTGGGGGTTTATTTATTTATTTTAAAATTTTTATAAAGCGTGAACATAACCCCTGAGGGTATCAGAACGTTTTACACATGTAGAGAGGCAAAAGGAAAACAAATATTGCTCCCAGATACAAATGGGCCCAGTAGTACACACATAATAATCGTAAATGAAATAATCATCAAAACAATGACAGCAAGCAGTAGTCATGAGGGTAATTGACGAGAGCAAGAGGTACGGTAGCGGAGATCCTAGGATTTAGGGCATAAGTTTGTTCATGAGTAATGATTTAACTTCTTTCTTGAAGGAAACAGTTGAGCGATTCAGTCTGGTTAAATCAATGTTTAATGGACAATCTTAGGGCATTCTTTTTTAATCAAGGGTCTATCAACCATCTTACACGCTTGCTACAGAACTTTTATATTTTACATTTTCTCTGGACCTCAGAAGGAGAAATACCGTTTTTATTCTAGAGGAGAACTGCATTGACTCCTGTAATTCCATTAAAATCACTCTTCTTTCTAATGGATGTAGTTATTCTTCACAGCAGTACTTCTTAGCTGATGCCCTCTCACATTAGAAGTATGTGAGAGCACAAAACAGGAGCAGGGTTAGTGAAACAACCCTGACACTGCTCCACCCCCTCGCACTGAGAAACAGGAATCAATGGTGCAGCTGTGCTCTTTTCCTGGGAGGAAGGCGCTGCAGTGGAACCAACATGGAGGTGCTCACAGACGGAGCTCTGACAATTATAAGCAGATTAATCAATTACTCTGGCCAAAATACTTAGGGAATAAAGCAAAAAAGGTGGGTTATATGGTGGAGCTACTGCTACAAAATTACATAGTCGGGCTATCATTTAAATGACAGATCTGTCCTTTAACAATGTCTTGCCTTTGGAGAGACGTCACGTCTCCAATAATCAACGGATTATTATGATAAAGTGCACTTAGAAAGGCTTCTCTGCATGGAGGGCTCATATTAATCTCTTCATCCTTCGCTAACATCTCCTCATAACTCATCTGAGAAGAATGTTTCCTAAAAACACGTCAGAGCGCAGACCAGGCATTCTTAGCATTTGTCACTGTGAAATGAACTAGGCATAACGTTGAAACCCACAGAGTAAAAAATCAGCCAGAGAGGCCCGAAAACTCAAACTAATGCCTCTGCAATTTATTTCTTCTGTCAAATAGTTAGCCCAGATCCTTTTTTAATAGGCTTGGGAATTGTAAGGCTATAGTGGGAGGATATGCAGCACTTTCACTAGTAGGTTAATGTTGGAGCACGTGCACGACCCTGCATCTGCAGATATCCTAGATGTATAAGAGTACAAAGACTGAAGACCATCATTTCCACTGGGAGAGCTGAGAACTGGAGAAACAAAGGAGGGGTAGGGAATGAAAAGTACATCAGAAACAAGTTACTTACCTGTACACTGTGATTCTGCAGTATTGATATCTTTCATGGAGTCACATGCTTGAATCTTCCCTGTCGTCATGGTGGGAGTCCCATGGCAATAATAACAAGCAGTGCCATAAATAAGCATTGTGAACCATAGAGAAGTTAAGTGACATTGATAACCAATCCCCATTGTTTTAGAAGAACCACATTTCAACCCATCAGAGCACAGACCCTGGACCACTTTTCCCCTTTAGGGCCACCATACCTTAGATTTCTAACAACGTGTCATGTGTGAGGGAGTCGCCTGAGCTCACACACGACAGGGAAGATTCAAGCATGTGAATCTATGAAAGAATCAATACTGGAGAAATGTTGCTAAGTCCTTGACACAAGTCCATCCAACACAAAAAAGTCATAATGAAAGAGCTTTTACAAAATATTATTAACGCACTCTGTAGAATAAAGCACCTATCATTTGCCCAACAAAAAGGTTAGTATTTCACATTTCCTTTTCTACCCACACAGGCCTATTCAAAGGATGTGCACATATCTCGAGAGCACTTGAGTGGTTTGAAAGCTAATCTACTGCTCTGACCACCAGTGTGATTTCTCGCCCAGTTAATGATAAAACTATACTGCACACAAATGATAATGTGTGGAAATTGGGTTTCAATGAATATTTATCACTTGCGCATCACCAAGTAAAGTGTCTTGATTTGTTTTGATCCAATTAAAATCTTTGTTTCCATCACACTTAAGAATTACAAAAAAAGTGCTTCATTTTTGCCCTCTAACTGCTGAATGTGTGCAGTTCATTTATAAGTATTTACATTTTGTTGTGTTACAAAAAATGACATTCTACGGCCTTTCTTTTCGCACTTCCTGTACTCAAGCAAGATTGTCATGATTTGCTTTACTTTTCTTTCTCCTGACCGCAAAGAGGAGTTTGTAAACACCAATCCCTGTGTTAAAAAACATAAGTAGCAATTTGTCAGGAGACATAGCCTGACATCTGACCTCTGTCTCTGAAGCGCCAACAAATGTGACAAGATAAGTACAAAAAGTAGACGCCTCTTAATTTATTGCTTCGACTTTTTTGACTCACCAAAAATCGACTTGTGACTCACCAATGGTGATAAGACCCACAGTTTGTGAAAAACTGCATTAGAGTGATTCTATATACTATACGCAACTCAGCAACAATTATGCAGTTTAGATCAAAGGTCAAATGGGCCACATCCCTATCCTATTAGTTTGATCAAATTGACTGAACCCAACCTCCTAACAGTATGGTTGAGTAAGTCTTTATTAGGTAACAAGCTAATATGCCAAGTCATGCGTTAACATAACATAACATACACAGTGTATATAAGGGTGCCTTCAGGTTCTAGGACGGAATTACATGGTTTAGCTCTTCCTCCAGGAACTGGTTCATGTGTCTGAGCCTATCCCTATACGAATATCTTATATACTGTTTCTAGGCATGGTGCTCTATGGAGGGAGGATGGTTGGCTATTGCCTTAGCCTGGTATCATTACACAGGATATTAGAAAACTACTTCTTGTTCAAAAATGTATGCAGAAGCTTACTACTGCTTTCCTTCCTTCCTCCTACAGGACAGAACACACAAGGTCATCTCCCTCATAGCTATCTCTTCAGCTGGCTCACTACAAACAATGAGTGCACCAAACAATGGAAAGTTTCCTTCTCAGTGTTGTGAGCCTGAGCTGGAAAAAGACTGCAATCAAAGCACACCTTAAGCAGCTGCAAAAATAATAAAACAAGTTGATCTGCTTTCTTTCGCTTGCACCTCGCATGCACTACATCTAAATGCAAAGGCGGTGTTAAAAAAGAATGCGCTATATGCAATCAGGCCTGTATTGCAAATCACATAACAAACATACATAAAAAGCTCTCCCACGCATGTTAGTGCCGCGTTTGCGTTTTAAATTGCTCCTGGAGAAAAACCACAATCTCTAGAACCTGTACGTCATTGGCAGACCAGCACGATTTTAAAAAATGAACAAGCGTAAACTATTAAATTAATACATGTGGTATTTGGTAGCAGTGAAGTAACACTTGCATTTGTACTCTGTTGTCCCAATTCACAAAGAGTTTGCTGTGGGAGACAATGTCATTTGCTTAGGGGTGCAGCTTCCTTTGGTGCAGCAGGTGCAGTGGCACTGGGGCCCAGAGGCCTGAGGGCCCCAAAGAACCCTGATTATTGCTGCAGTTCACATTTTAAACAGCAGCTGGGGTCCCATTTATTTCCTTGCACTGGGGTCCACCATGACTCACTGGCTACGCCACTGTCTTGTGCAAAACGAGTGCTACAGGAATAACAGCGGAATCTGCACCACTCAGGTCCTGCAAGTCTATCTTTGCTCTCTAAAGAGCGCATCTTAATGCCTTTCATCAAAGACTATTGCCTAGGAAGCGTAGGGGTTACACCAATGCAGCTTACCAATTAAAGGGAGTAAGGATGAAAATAGAAGAAAAAGAACACAACTGACCCACGACTTTAGATTCACACTTAAATGCAAAGTTTAACTGGCATCCAAAACAGCGCACAGTACCGAGCCGCACACTGTTCCGGCACGTGCTTCTGAAATGTAATTGATTTCGGAGTGGCCTTCCATTTTAGCAAAACCTCATTTCACATGATAAATACCTCCCGGGGAATCGTCAAAGGGTCATTTCCGCGCGAGATGTGTCCAACGGTTTCTGAAATTGCGCGGCAGGTAGACTCGGACAACTCGTGGTAGGAGCTCGGGGTTACTTAATTACTCGGGGAGGACAAGCGCGATGCCTCATAAAGAGAGTGTTTAATGGGATTCAGCAAACGAAGGGGAGCTGTTATAGCAAACATACCATTAAAACCAAACGCAGCCTTGCTGCGTGCATTTTCATCACAAATATACTTATTATGACTCCGTTTTCACGCAGGCCAGAGGCACGGAGGCGCTGGGATTTACGACTGCTCTTCGAGTTCGTTCACAAAACTCCCAGGCACATAGGAGTACGTTCCCTCTGAGCTGCGGAAGTCATGCACGCACATGTATGGTATTCAGATACGTTTCTGCTATATGTCTCTTATTCTCACCATAAACCTGTCAAGTCTGCATTGCCCAGTGTCCCTCTGCATAGGGTTAGAACATTGGAGATATTTTTACATTTTTCCTTTGCATGCTAAATTGTTTTTCTGTTAAGGACAGTTTGTAGGCTGTTTCCCTAACTGGAGTCAACTTACAGAACTTTACTACTTTGTATTGGATTACTTTATTTTCCATAAATCTGGAAGTGCATGGCTTTGCCCCCCCCCACGTTTATTTTACCTTGTTATCTTAACTTGACTGTACTTCGGTACACTGTGTTTTACTTATTGTATGTTTTAATATTTCTCACCATTTGTTTAGCCATCTGCTCCATTCCCGGTAGCAGTGCTGGCAAGTGAGCTGCCAGAGGCACCTGCGCTTCCTATCTTTTGGACTTCAAGGCCCACTACATCCCTAAAGCCGCCTACGTCACCATTTCAGGGTACATTGATACTGATGTAGAATGATCAGCCCGGCTGGACACAGAGGCCCTTGATAGCGCTCTTGCTTCGCGCTGCTTCTATCAGCTGGTCCTTTGCTCACCTACAAAGGTAGACAATGTCAACTTGATTTTCACCAATCTTTCGGAAACCTCTACATCCCCTTTTCTTGCTCAAAACTGGCTACCCCATTATGCCATTGCCTCCACGCTTACATTCCTGAAGCGTCACAGTATTTCCTCCAGCTCTCAAAAGTGTTTCTACTAGAATAAAGTCCAAAGTTTATTCCGCCACCTTCAGAAATGCTTTAATAACCTGTCCTTTAAACTATCCCAGATTATCTACCCATTTTGAAAACTACAATTCTTGAATCACGTCTGCTCTGGCTGTATTAACGCGCTTGAAACTTTTTGTTTTTGCTCATACCTCAAATCCCTGGGACCCCCGAGTGCAGTGAGGACTTCAGGGCCACCAAACATCAAGGTAAATCTCTCAAACAAAGCAGGAGGTCCGGCTATAATCCAGTCACTAAACAAACCATTGCTCTTGCCATTTAAAAATATAAATCTCTTGTCAGACTGGCAAGATCTGCTTATTACTGGTAAAAGATGTAATCTGCTAATAACTCTTCCTGTGACATTTTTTCTATTGTAAAGGATCTTTGCAACCCCTCAACCTCCAAGAATATTATCCAGTCCTCTTGGAATCTTTTCTCAAAGGTAGCCCTCTTTTTCCGGGATGAAGTCACCATCCCATTTCATCTAGATTAATCTGTGGTCTTTCCTCCTCTTGCCCTCCTGGTTTGCCAGATTCCCACCTCCTCTCAGTTGTGTACTGCTCTGTTAACTTTATAGTCACTTTGCTTAGCTCCCTTCAATTGGGTTCCCCATTGGAAGTGTGTATTCCCCACGTTCTTAAATATGGTGCACACACCATCGGCCGCACACTGCTCGATCTCTGTAATTCGTCCATTGCTTCTGCCTCTGTTCCAACAGCCTGGAAACAAGCCCTAGTCATTTCCTTACTCAAAAAGCCCACTAATGATATTTCAATTTTAGGCAACCAGCCATCAATTCTGAACTGTCTTCCTTCTTCAAAACTAACAATGACCTTGGTTACTCGCTAGCTGCCTCCGTTGATATTCACTCCATCTTGAATCTGCCTGGCTCTGCTGCCCTAACACTACTCAATCTCTGTGACTTTCGATATGTTCATGAACAACTTATTTCTTGTCTCTTCAACAGTTCAACAGTAGACTCTGTAAGTAAGCCTTGGCCTGGCTGAACACCAGTGGCGGCTGGTGGGTTTTGAAAGTGGTGGGGTGAAAAATGTTGAACCCTAATGTAATAAGCGAGCGAGCGAAGCGAGCGAGCCGGAACTGCAAAAGAAAATTTTGAAAAAAATGGATTCAAATGCAGGGTTTTTACACCACATAATTACTGCAAATTGTTGGAAAAAGGGGGATCCAAATATAGCATTTTGAAGCACAAGTGTGAAGAAACAATTAGAATCAAATCAAAAAATGTGCCCAATCCTCAAACTGGTCTGCTTGCAAAATGACCCCCAAGCCAAGCACATCCAACCAACGGAAACAGGCCCTCTGAAAACCCCAGGAGCAGCTGGTGTGTGCTCCCTCGGTGGTAGCCCCTACAGGACACATCAAACAGATCACCCCTTCCCTCCCACATCCCCCTTCCCACATCCCCCTTAACTGTGCACTTGTGAGGGAAGAATCCGAGGCGCAGGTCTGGCAGCCCGGCCAGGAGGCAACTATCCGTCCTGCTGTGTCTGAACCCATACCAACTCCACCCCACGCACACTGCCTTCTTGCTCGAACTCTGTCACCTGTGGGATTCTTCAAAAAGGGCTGTGATCGCACAGCTCCGCCGAAAAGTGCTCAATAGCACCACCGAGGACGAACAATAGGAGTCTACCAGCGAGACTCTTGACGGACGCTGTGACTGGGGGTGAGTGTTTGAAAAGTTTCAGCACTCCGTCCATTATCTCCTTGTGTTTGCTTTGTTCGCCCTAAGTTGGCAGGGTATGCCCAGACGTGGGTCCCTTGCTCACTTTGCCACTGGATTCAAGCTAGCCTGGCTGATGAGGGCTGTTAGCCCGAAACCGGTCCCAGGATGCTTGATTCCGGTCCAGGGAAGACGTGGCTTGGCAGTTCGGTCTGGACTGTTCCCATGAGGCACAGGGTCAAGACTGATTTGCATATAGCTATGTCTGAACTGGGGTGGCAAAGTGAGCTAAAGAATGATGATGGATTCAACCCAGATCTGTGACTGGGGCTGAGTGTTTGAAAAGTTTCAGCACTCCATCCATTATCTCCTTGAGTTTACTTCCCCATAAAAGTTCTTTTGTATCTGGCTCTCCCATTGAAAAGAAACTGCAGAAACTGCTCTGCAGAATGTGCAAGGTTTTCAAACGACTACATCTCATCAGGCAGGGACACTATTACTCGATAATGCTCAGCTCATGTGCTTTATTTGCAGAAGACAACATATTAGTTAGCAGTGCAGGCAGCTCTTAAATAATCAACATGGCGAGAAGATATAGAAATAAATCCTTACAAGGCCTGGCAGTTTAAATCCGCTGCTATGTTTTTGCATGGAATCCCAGCTCCGTCAATTAGTTCTCTTAACTGCATATATTAGAAGTGCTTAGAAAAATGCATAATAAAACGCATTTGCTCACTTTTCCATGTGTAACTCAGGCTCAATGACCGCTTATCATTTACCACATGTCGGTATTTTAAATTCTTGCAACATTTCGGAATCTTGATTTTTTTTCCCCCCATTTGACTAATGTAAATCATAGGAAGCACAGAAACTGCTGCCTCCTTTAAACACGACACCCCATATCTGTGCAGTTCTTTAAATCAAACATGTTACCACTCCAAGCATTTCAAATCTCAGGAACAAGCGTGTATGTCCCTCAATAAACGGGCATTGCTGGCTATCAGGCACGTGCAGCATAAATCATGAATCTTCGGGAGTGTGTCAGCTACCCACCCATCACAGTGGACTGTCTGTCCTCTGCATATCCCTCCAACCCTTCTCTCCCCCATCTCGACACCATTACTAAATTCTGTGCAAACCCTTGTCTCCTCTGCACCCAGATCATCTGGTTTCCAATTTTGCATCAACATGGGCCTACAAATCCCAGAATGCTAAGCGTGATTGGCCAAAAATACGGACTAGGTCAAATTAGGATACGTGGGTGTTTGGGTAGTTACTGTACCACACACGTCCAACAGAAAAAAACAAGGAAGCTAAACTTGCTAGCTACAAATGTCAAATGACATCAATATACACCATTTTATGTCAATAACTACCTTCTTGGGCAATTGTAATCAACTGAGATATTTAACATAGCATCACCATTATATGCTACCAGCTGAATCCAGCAAGCGCACACCATTTGTTACTGGTAAACTGGAGATTCCGCCAAAGAAACATCCATCATTTCCTGTGTCAGAGTGATATGTGGGTGGGATCAAGCCAGCTAGCACAATTGACTGAAATGCAAGAGGTTGGCGCCTCTCGGAGTGAGTGAGAAGCTGCGATCAGTGCTTGTGTTCAGGAATGCAGATTTATAACCCCGCCTGCTGCGAGCAAATAGTGGCGATAACCCAATTGTCACCTCTTGAGTCCCGCTCCCTGGATTTGCGGGCAGACCCAGGCATACAAAGAGGGTCATTAGTGGGCGCCGAAACTGATGTTTTAGTATCCTGTCCAGCTCATGATGAATGCTCTCCTGTGCTGCTGAAGGTTGCACTGGGCCTTACCTGGTGCTGGTGAACTGCTCCCAAGTTCACAGATAACAAAGTCCCCCGCTCCGGCTCCTACTGCTTTCCCGAGTACATGACACAGCAGCAGCCAGTCACTGCTGTGCGCAGCGGCAACCAACTATCGGGGCTAGCTGCTACCGGCAGGCACTGCACTGCAGCAGACGATGATTCGGATTGCCTCTGACAGACTTTGTCAAACACGCACGCAGTCAGAATTTTTCTAAATGGCGCCTTCAACGTCGGATTGACCCTGCACAGACTCGCGCGGGAAGCAGGTCAAGTCTGCGCAGACTCAATTCCTGCTTCCCACCTGCCACACCCTTTCCCAAGTCGTCACAGGGTGGGGTCCCCCCCGGGGTCCCACCCACGCCCTGTAACAAGTTGGGAAAGGGTGTGGTGCCAATGCTCTCCACTCTCTGATTGACGTGGAGGCTTAGCGATACCGGGCTTGGTTTTCAAACGCCCGGGGCTAACTTTGCCTCCACGCCATCAGGGGGTGGAGACTGGGCCCTGAAGCTAGGTCTTTGCCGAACTGATGACATCACAGCCTTCAGGGCTGTGAGGTTCTGAGCCGGCAAACACGTAGGCTACTTTGGGACCGCCTGGGGAGCAAACAAACAGCGTGAGAGTCACTGAGTCACGTGAGGTAGCGGCGATATCGGTGAGTGGGGCAGACAATGCCCCGTATTCTACTAGCATTATACATAATGAGAGTAAAATCCAGTATTTGTAAAGCGTAGTCATTACTAGACTACAATAAAGGTTTTTTGTTATATGATGAGCTGAGCACTTATTGTTGAATGTAACGGGGGCTCCGCCCCGACGCCCTAAGAGAGAAACCGCCACTGCAACACTTTTGTCTCTGGCGGAACTCAAACTGTCCATTGTCCCCCTTTTCGCTCTGCCTCTCTTTCGGTCACCTGTGATGTTCCCCAGAGATCCTCTCTGAGCCCCAACATTATCAATATCTACATTACTCCCCTAATTTTCTGTTCCTCTCCTTCATTTTCATCTTACGTTCTACGCTGATGGCGCACAACTCACCATGTACTTTAGTAATAACATCACAAACACTGCCTGCAGTAGCTGGATGGATGTCTAGTAACTGCCCTAAGCTCATCAGGGAAAAGACCTTAGTCTTTATTTTGGGGCCCCATGCTTCCATCTGGTTCTCACGGCGGTGGCCAAGAGAACTTGGGCTCTCCCCGAACTTCCGGTTACAACAGCTAGAAATCTTGGAGTATATAGACTACTCCCTTTCCGGAATCTGCACTGGCTCCCTACCACTAAGCGCTCCATTTTTAAATTCCTACATCTCTGTCACTGCAATTTCAACCACTTTGTTCCTTTTTATCTTGGAAAAAACGTTCTTAGGTATTGCCCAAATCTCCCTTTTCGTTCATCCAGAGCCTACTTGCTCTCTCTCCCTCACTTCTGATGCATTTGCACTGATGGGCACTCCCGTTCTTCCATGGCTGCGAAGCAATGGAACTTGCTCCATTTTCTCATTTAAAAAAATTCCAGATAATCTCACCTTTAGGAAAAAAATAGAAAGCTTGGCTCTTCCAGACTGCTTCCTTCCTTCCCTTCTCCTAAGCTGTACCCTGCACTAGAACATCATCCGGGGTAGGAACATGCTTATAAATCATGTTCATTCATTCATTCCAGCCCATAACCCCCATGAAAATGGGGTAAACTGTGCACGTTCTCACACTTTCAGCACCACATATAACTGGGTGGTTGAGGTCTAAGTGCCTAATTTAGAGTTTGTTGAATGGGTATTCCCTAACAAACATAGCAGATAGCTTGTCTGCCCTAATACAAGCACATTAGGATAGAACACACTTGTAATAAGGACTTCACGTTTGTGACAGAGTACCCATTAGCCAAACTCTAAATGAGGCCCAAAGTTTGGAAGGTCAGGTAGTGGGTGTAAGGCAAAACACCTATTTGTAAATATCCCCAGCACTATGGATTTGAATGTGTTCACCTGTTTGCACTACTTTTGCCCAATCACCAGTCTGACACTCCAAAGGGTATGCCCACTTCTACTCTTCTAGGTGGCAATTACGAAAGGGGAAAATCTGCAGGCATAGCAGAACACTTGTGAGTGACACCTATGCATGTAAAAGTGGCTTGGTGAATCAATTGTCAGTTTTCAATGCAGAGGTTTAGGCTTTTTCCAGCCAGTAACTCTAACTTAGAAAGTGGCAAAAAAGCTTTGTGACCTGGGATCTTAAGACTTCTATAAGTGGCCTACCTAAGTTCATTTATATGTAACAAAAATCAGGGCTGGACAGGCCTTTTATTCCACCAGGGCATTTCCCCAATAGACTGAAGCCCTTGGAGGCTCGTTTTGAAAGGCCAAGGCTGCTCCCAGTGCCTCTGTTACTTTCCCCAGCTCCCCAAGGTTAAATGCAAGAGAGGCACAGGGAGGCTTTGAGAGAGAGAAAGCACCCAGAGAGGGGGGAGAGTGAGAGAATCGATGGATAGAGAGAGATTGTGTGAGTGGGCTGTTTTGAGCATTTTTGCCAGGGCTGCTTTGGATTCCCCAAAAGTATCTGCTTGCATGGTGAAAATTTCCATGTTCCATGCATTTGTCGGTCATTGCCTTATTTCAACCAGTTCAACGTTTGTTAGAAAACCAACTTCATGAACACAGGAACGTGGTACATACTGCCTACTGAAACACCACTTGCATGCTGGCCAAAATTAAGCCCCTACTGAACAGGCCTATACATCCATTGCAATTATGAAAATTGTCCTTATTTCTTTCAGTAGATGGTCCATCGAAATGTAGGCCCACAGAATTCAGGAAGTTACTGTCACTAAAGAGAATCTGCCATGAACCGAATATATGATCACAAGTCCATAGATGAATGTGTGAGCTTATGGATGATGCGACCGATATCACAGGTAGCATTAAACCAGCATCCATACATTAAAAAACCTCCGGATGCCAGAAGTGGCTAGTGACAGCTAAATATAGTGGAGCAAATCAAGAGTAGCAGGTCTCAGGGCTCTTTCAAGAAAAACAGCAGTCAAGAACTATGTTATAAACAAAATATATAAGTACACTTAATTTGTGTTACCAAGTCCTGCTTGAGCCGTTACTTTCATGAATAACTCGCCACACATAGATAAACACATGAATGACCAATAGATCGTTGTCGCAAGACAGCCGGCCAATTCGACATGCCCACTTTAGGCTGTAGGCAAGTCATTCCTGCTGCCAATCAACAGCAGGAATGGCCCCGCCCCAGAGACGAGACACAGTGAGTGCACTATACTAAAATAGTCATGTCCATTGACCATTTTATCAAATTTACGGTTTTGCAACAGCGCTCGTAGCAGGTGGGGCGACTCTCCTCCGCCCTAAAGGAGGAACCGACACTGCCAGGTACTTAACCAAGGGAGATGTGCCCTGCAGCAAGATCACATTCCATTCACACATGGGTGCAGCGAGAGGCAGGTCAGCAGCAGAGTTGAGCCTATCATTACTGCAAGGGGTTCAACGATACAGCGGCCATGGGTGTGAGGGGACCAATGTAACCCAATCATGGCTGTCTTTTACAACCCAGCTGTGGGGCAAGGATACACAAAACCATTTTAACTGCTTACATTAGGTCCTCTAGTGCATTTGCTGTGCCATTGGTGGGTAGTGAAGTTCAGTGGCTGAAGTACTCAATGTGTACGAGGCCGAGAAAGCTTTGCAAACAAAGTAAACCGTGTAACATTTAGGGCATGGCACAGATGAGCAAAGCCCAAATGGCTGCCAAACCCCTACACTTGAGCTCCCCCTGCACAGATCACATTTCCCTTCCAACTGAGTAGGGATTTGGTAAATCCAGATACCCAGCTGGCCCACCTGTCTCAGTACAGAGTTCTAAAAATCTGGTTAACACAATCAAACTTTGACATTCAAAGAAACAAATGATTAACTGACCCAGTTCAAGTGTATCTGTGTTACAGAGTATGATATTTCATATAATCCTTAAATTATGCCATCAAACATTCCGTTTGGCACTAAACAGCTGAGAGGCAGCTAGAACTGGCGCATGCCGCCTTTCAGCAAACCGCTAACATAGTCCATATCATTCTCATGACAGCAATATAAAGAAGAGCGTGGTTGCAGAAGGACTGACCCTGAACATGGTAGCATGTCCTCACACTGAGATCATTCAAGCTACAATATGAAGATCCTGCAGTGAGAAGAGTGATATTTGCCTACAGAACCAGAAACCTCAAAAGGAAGCTCAAACCGAGTTCACGAGTTCCATCGAGACCTCTATGTCATGACGCTTTTCAGTATTTAAAGGGACAGTCACACATCCATTTTATAATGTGTGACACCCCTTACCCTCAAAACGTTTCTGAGTTACTTTCCATGACATGATCAGTCAGGAGGTATGCAATGATGATATTGTATTGGTGGCTACTACTCACGACGTTCCTTTACCTTATCTTAGATGCCGTCCTTCAACAAATGTTCGCGCACGTCTTGTGCTTACTACTTCACAGTGACTGTGCAGGCATCTGAAAAATACTTTGGTAGTAAGTTTTCTTCACTCACATGTTGTGACGGAGGGAATAGTTGGCGGGGTGGCTTAATCGACAGTGATTCCTCCTTTTTTTAAAGTACTGATTTCAGAGTTTGGGACTGCAGGCAATTGGACGGAGTGCCATAGTGGGAGTAAAAATGAAACTCACTTTTGATGCAGTGACTGAAGGTGACAGTAAAGAAACTCTCATGTAGCCAGGTCTTTATTGTTTTGATCTGAAAAATGGTACCAGCACTCCATGTACCACGGTGCTGTACCAGAGACTGTTACTATATGCAGTACCGGGAAAGGCACACGGCCTGGATGTTTCAGGATGCACTGCTACCGAGGTGCTAGATGTTGTACAATCAGGCAGAAACACTGCACATACCAGAGTGCAGTACAACAGGCCATTACTAGAGGTCACTGAAGAGCCTTAAGGGTTCAATACTACTGAAATACTCCGGAAGATACACATCCTCAAGGGATTACTAGAGGTCGTGTAGAGCTGGACAGCAGCACTGAAGGCCCCAGTATAGAAGAGCTCAACCTGTTGCTAAATGTCACAGAAGAGGCACTCCATTTGTTGAGCAGGACTCTGACTTTAATTGAAACAAAGAGAGAAATGTGCCCACCTACCTCCCAATTGCCAACCCATGAACTTCTCATTGTCAATACCAACTTCTCTTTTAACAATACCACCACCAAGGTCTGGAAAGGTAATTAGGGTATAATTATCTTGTAACCTTTAACCACATGGTTGTGTTTTTACATTACAGGAGTGAAAAAGGGTGGCAAATCAGTGGGCAGAAGACTAGAAAATGAATTCTGAGAAAGCATCTGTCCAAGACCCTCCTTAAAATGTGTATGTGGAGTGAGTGACAGGGAAAAGTTCTCAATAACCGATGGGGAGAAGGCCTAACGCCACACTAACAAGTGGTGCGTCGAGTTAAAGTCCAAATAAATTAATGTACACAGGGTTAAATATTTTAATTCCTGCTTGCAGAACTTACTACTAGTCAGCCCAAAACATTCAGATGCTCGATTATAGCATAGGGATATGCAAAAACAGCACAATTTAGGTGACATTGTAATTTTGCATCACATCACATAACTTTCGTGACTTGCTAAAGTTAAGAATTGCAAATAAAGCCAAGTGCAACTAAAAGTAGCAACACCGGTGATAGACTCTGTAGCACGTTAATGCTCATTGTTTGGCACCTGAATTGTTATTCCTCCTTACGTCACCTGTAGTAACGTTGTAGAGTCCTCTGTTGTTCGTTAGCTAAGTTCTCACATACATGCATGCATCCATACATTAAGGTGTCTGGGTATTACCCCAGAATTTAGCGCGTGACTCTAAATGAGTCTCAGTTTTCATAAAATGCTGCTCCTTTGTCACTGTGCTTTTCTGAAAACAAACAAATAAAACAAATCTTCAAGCCACTAGTGCATGGTTCCTTTCCACCCTTCCCAACTTTTATTAGCACTATGTCCCACCTCTTCTCAATGACTCTTTTGACAGGTCTGACTCAGTATACACATGGCCAGTGCTTAAGTTGAGCCAGTGGTTTCCGGTGCTCAGCACCGGCACTCAATCAACACCAGTGCTATAGTTTCATGAGCACCAATTAAGGACACACTAATGTTTGGTAGGCATGGTGAGATTAAGTGATTTGCCCATATTCACAGGATGTTGAGCCGACACCGAGACTCAAACCTGGTTCCCCAGCTCTGAAGTCGGCAGCTGGACATTACGCCACATCCTTTCCCCACTAGTTGGTTCTGTGTTAGGCTGCACTAACAGGAGAAATGGGCTGGTGCAAGCTGCCTCCTGACGAGAGCCCTGGCACTTATTATTTTACAAATTAACCACTGCACATGGCACAAGTAGTCTATGACCTCGCAGTCAAGAGAGGTGGTGAGAGCAAAGAGACGGCATGCTTACACTAAAAATAGTGGTAATCCATAATTACAAGTAAATAACTTGTTTAACCCACAATGTATGCAGTATGCAGGTTCCCACTCATTGAACCTCCTACAATACGAATGCCAGCCTGGTAGAAAGTAGTGGTAGAGGCTGTATCAGAAACAGTTGTGGATGACTTCGCTTCAAACCCTAACAAATATAGACATTGAGATCCATATGGTGACATCTTGTGAATGCATGCAAAAATGCATGTCTCACCTAAGGCAATGTTAGTGTTGCCTTTGATGGAGAACAGGCCCTGCGTCCTTTTGATATAGCTTCTTAGTTTTTTCCTGCAGTTTGTAAAGCAGTCCTATTCACCAGGAAACGGGCTCCTCTTTATGAAAGTAAACCACCGAAAAGGCAGAGTTTCCCAGGATTTTTTATGTAAAGCAACAGCAGAACGGTAAAGCTGACTATGAATTTGGGTACTCTGCTGGAACTGTCTCAGCAGTTAAATTTCAGCTTTAGATGCCACTGGTGCACTTAACTATTTATCTGTGGCCATATTGTGTTCTACAGGACAATTGTTTAACGTTAAGAACAGCAACCCGACCTCATGTGTATAGCTTTCCTATTAGGCACCAACCCTAAACTCAACCAAGGGTGGACTTGTTACGAAACTCAGATCCAACCTCCATTTGAGCGTTTAACCCATTTGGCTGACTTGGGTTTCACCAGTGCACCCATTTGCCTGTGCTGCCAAGCTATCACACTGTAATCAATAATTTTCTCATGATTGTCAACCATATAACTAATTTCCTTCCCACTCCAACCTCTCGGTTGGTTAGTGTTAGAAATGGGGTCTCTAGTTGGCAGTGGTTTACACCCTGTCCAAGTAGGGACATTCACTCTAGTCAGGGTAAAGGAGTCTTACAGCTAAGATAACCCCTGCTCATCCCCTTGGTAGCTTGGCGCGAGCAGTCAGTCTTATCTCAGAGGCAATGTGTAAAGCATTTGTATATACACAGTGACACAGTGAAAACACTACAAAACTAGTCCACACCAGTTTAGAAAAATAGCCAATATTTATCTGCATAAAACAAGACCAAACAACAAAAATCAATCATACACGCACAAAGATATCACTTTTCAAAGGTTAAATAACTTCAGTTCATAAAAACCTATGGATGCATTTCTCTTAGCACACAGAACTTCGGATGCGTCAAAATGCAAAGACGAGAAAGGCACAGGGGAGGTGAGGCATTGGAAAGCAAAGCGATGCGTCGGTTCCTTATTCCCAGAGGAGGTGATGCGTCAGTTCCTTATTGCCAGGGGAGGTGATGCATCCGTTCCTTCCTGCTACGCAGGGGAGGGGATGCATCAGTTCCTTACTGGAAGGGGAGGTGATGCGTTGATCTCCGGACACGTGGCTTCGGTTCATTACTGCTGGGCAACGTCAATGCAGAGACAGCGTCGAAGTACGGTGCGTCGAAAAAACAGATGCACTGTGACGTTGCGGCGGCAGCAAAGCATGCACTGCTTCGATTTCACAGCCGCGAAGCAGGCAATGCGTCGATTCTTCAGCCATGATGCAGGGGCTGCATCAGAGCGGGTGTCACAGACATCGGTGATACGGTGTTCGGGACTAGGGCTGTGGTGATTTTTCTGCCACACAGCAGGAGCTTCGTCTTGAAAACGGGCGCTGAGAGTCGATGCATGGATTTTCTTACAAGCTTGAACTTCCAACGGCCCAGGAACTGAATATGGCACCACTTGGCAAGTCAGGGCTCTCAGCAGAAGAGCCCAGGCACTGGTAGGTGAAGTCTTTGATGGCCCTGAGACTTCTTAGCAGGAGGCAAGCACGCACAAGTCCTTGGAGAACCTTGGAAGCAGGATACAGAAAGCAAAGTCCAGTCCTTTCACTGCCAGGACAGAAGCAGCAGGCCAGCAAAACAAAGCAACAGGCAAAGTGTCAGTCCCTCCTACAGCATCCAGCTCTTCTTCCTGGTAGAATGTCTTTTAGTCCAGAAGTGTTCTGATTTGAGAGTGTCAGAGGTCCAATATTTATACCCCTTTCTGCCTTTGAAGTAGGCAAACGTCAAAGGGGAGTCTTTATAGAGCACAAGACCCTGCCTTTCCTTGACCTGGCTCCAGACACACTACAAGGGGTGGAGACAGCTTTGGGTGAGGACAAGCACAGCTCTGGTGTCAGTGACAACTCCTCCCAACTCTCTAGCTCAGGTAGGCCCATCAAGCTGATAATGGCCCATCAGGATATGCAAGGTACACCTCAGCTCCCTTTGTGTGACTGTCTAGAGAGAATCACAAACAGCCCGACTGTCATCCTAACCCAGACGTGCATTCTACAGACTGGCAGAGGCACAGAATGGTAAAGCAAGAAAATCCCACTTTCTAAAAGTGTCATTTTCAAGCATGCAGTTTAAAAACCATCTTCCCAAAAATATCTGCTTTTAAATTGTGAGTTCAGAGACCCCAAACTCCAAATCTCTATCTGCTCCTAATGGGAAATTATGCTTAAAAGATATTTCAAGGCAATCCCCATATTACACTATGGGAGAGATAGTCCTTGCAATAGTGAAAACGAAATTAGCAGTATTTCACTATCAGGACATGTAAAACCCAACAGTACATGTCCTACCTTTGAAATACACTGCACCCCGCCCATGGGGCTGTATTTGGCCTACCTTATGGGTGACTTACATGTAGTAAACGGGAAGGTTTGGGCCTGGCAAGTGGGTGCACTTGCCAGGTCGAAATGGCTGTTGAAAACTACACACACAGATGCTGCAGTGGTAGGTCTGAGACATGGTTGCAGGGCTATTCATGTGGGTGGCACAATCAGTGATGCAGGCCCACTAGTAGCATTTGATTTACAGGCCCTGGGCACACTTGGTGACTTTACTATGGACTTACTAGTAAATCAAATATGCCAATCATGGATAAACCAATAACCAACACAGTTTACACAGGGAACACTTGCACTTTAGCACTGGTCAGCAGTGGTAAAGTGACCAGAGTCCTATAACTATCAAAAACAAAATGCAGCACACAGTCAAAAACAGGAGCTCAGAAGCAAAAAGACGGGGGAAATCACGCCAAAAGATGCCAAGTCTAACAATTAGGAGTTTCACCGCACACAAACTGCCAATATAATTGCTCTTCCTGCCTGTAAAAAAAAATGTAAAATCTTCTTTACTAGTCTATTGTACAAAAATATGTAATTTTAGAGTTTGAAGGCCTTTGATGATGTTTACTGCTATTAATCTTGGCCGGTAGATAGCGGGAACGGTCATAAACAACTGCATACGTAAGTGTAGACTTTATTTTAAACCTGATAAAAAGTGAGCCACATTTTGCAAGTGACAGATTTCCACATCAGCATTTCGAACAAAGAAGTGGGAGGAGTTATTGGGGGTGAAACTCAGAGTCACTCATCACTGTGTCATACTCCGGCTCTTAGACCGCTGTGAAAGCGACCGATGAGGTTGCTGCAGACGTATTGTATGTGTGGAGACTGGAAGCCGTCGGAGACTTTAACTGCCCAGTCATGATCCAGCCACATGCCCTAGCCTCAGTGAACGTCAGTGCTTATTTTTACATTTTGCCATAAGTTGTTCATCTTAGTTAATCTCCGGCTGTTAGTCCTTCACGGTGTGTCTGGTCACACCTGTTCAGTCAGCAGGGAACGAGCCGACAAGGGCTTTAGGCTTTCTTTCATAGAGCTTTCCTATGTTCCTGTGGTATAAATTACTGTTAACTCCTGTCTGTAAAGAGCTCTGAAGCAAGTGATCTATTGTGCTCACCATCCCTGCAAATGCTACATAAACAAAGGCAATTTCCACTCTAAAAAGAAACACCCTGCATGGATTTTCAACACTAGGAAGATTAGGGTTTTCAGGGCGAATTTAGGGAAGTACTGTCTCCAAACAGGGGAGAGGAGTTGGCCTAACGGCTAGGGCGGTCGACCTCGGAGCTGGGAAACCAGGTTAGAGTCTCGGCAGGGACGCACAACATCCTGTGATTCTGTGCAAATCACTTAATCTCCCCGCGCCTAACAAAAATGAATGTGTCCTCATGCAACGCAACTAGTGCTCGTTTAAAGCGCTCTGATACCCGAATCGGGTCAAGTTCGCGCTATATAAAATACCCCGTAAAAAAATAAAATAAAAAAACAATTTCCATAGTATTCAGGAGTAGAAGTTTCTGCACATGTGTTGCTGCTTGTAACCCCAGTGATTTACCTAATTTGACTAACGACCTTTTAAAAGTAACTATTCCCTTCATTTTTTGCTGTTTTTTGGTAGTGGTTGTGTCTGTGTCAAGAACTTTATATTTAAGCAGCAGTCTTTAGCCATCAGATGCTTTTTGTTGTTGTTTTATTTAACAAACGATTAATGGTTTGGACTCAAGGTGAAAGGTTGCTTGTGGTCACTTTCTGAGAAGGCTACCTGCATATTATGTCACTTCTGCTATTAGATTTAAGCGAAACAATGCCAAATAGACTACTTAAAACTGAAAAGTACCTCCTGCACTACAAGGCTTATAAAAAAGAGTGCACACCCAAGAAATCCTAAGTGTAGCTTTCTGCTTCAAAGGCAGTATCTCTGTACACATAGCTAGAAAAAACAGACACCTTGTGAAGAGGCTCATTTACATTTGACGCTACAATGAGACCAATTGCATCAATTTAAAACAAACACATTGAAAAAAGGGGCAGGGAAAACAATAATGTTATATGCTTCTCAATGTTGGTAAACTACAGAGGCGTTTCAGAAGTGGTCAGCACCATCTAAATTTCAACCTGCACATCACTGCGAGGGTCTCACTCTCGAAAGGTTTTAAAAAAGGAAGAAAGTAACCTGTCTTAGATTCTCACACATGACTTCTATAGATTATCTATTTTTAGTGGTTTTACAGAAAAAAAAAAAAAGAATTATAAATGGAAATGTATGCAAATTGTAGATTTCTGTGCATGCACCTAGTGCCTTATGTTTGCTTCTAAGAACTGTCTACAGTGTAAACAATCTACAGGAGTAAATGCAGCACACATGCACCTTATTTAGCTCATGTGAATATTTCTCAATGACAGAAAAATATTTTTCCAGGTGGCGGGACCACTTCCTTTACATCCCATGACATACTGCGGGGTTGCTTCCCCTTGTCCATTCTGAAAAAAACACACCTACGCCTACCTTTGTAGTGGTAAATTGGGGTTTCCAGGATGTGAATGACCCTACAAATTGTATTGCAATCCTAGATGGGACAGTGTAAGGAATTTGGGGAGTATGGCTGGTTCCCCCAAGTTTCAGAAATTAAAGGAGCTTTTATTATTCTTGCAACAATGAAGGTATTGTTAAATTATTTCTCTCAAAGTAGGTTTTTCATTTTCTTCAAATCATATTTTACTTTCATACAGTTTGTCTTTTTAGTAACCAGGTATTTTTGATTTTTTACAGTTTCAATATTTTTCATTCAACATCATTGTTTTTCTGCTGTTATTTTATTTCAAGTGTTCACATAGGTCCACTTCGGTAGGCATCACGCACCCGAACAGAGATTGATACAACAAATGTTGGTCTGTAGTGAAGATTGATTGAAGCACAGGCAAAGTGTCTCAGTCAGGGATTTATCTGCAGGCACGTTTCTGCACTGCTGCTGAAACAGGAAAATGAGCATTTATGTTGATTGTATTAAATTTGCAGAGGCATTTGCTATTTCTGGAGCGTGTCTTTACAAAATAACTCTTGCCACGAATGATCGGTTTATAAGTTAAATGAAGCCAGACAGGGTCAGGCAATTGTAAGGTAAATTAGTACACAAGGAGTGAGTCCGATTTTGTTGCTGCTTCTCGTTATATTTTGTAATACCTCATATCACCCAAGGTGTACTTATTTGCTATTTGTTATGCCATATATTGCATTTCATTTCACCAAACTCGGCAATTTATCCCTAAGATGGTCTGTCAGGCAGCACAGATTCAGTTCAGCTGTTGTTATAAAAAAGCAATAAAGCTAGATAAACTAATAGTAAATGTGTTAATATATGTGTATGTGTATTATACACACACATATGCATTAAGCAGACCCACATGAAATATATATATATATATATATACATATATCTATATTATATGTATACATATATATATATATCCAAACAACTGCAGCTTGCGGCTTGCTGCCAAAACGCAGGTGGTGCAGGTGAAAGACGTTACTGCAAGCGCCTTTGTAAACATGCAGATTCCCTTCTTTTATAAAAGAAAGCCCGCACTCGAAGAGCGGAAATTGTCCATGCCTTTTAATATACCAATTGCACAGAAATCCACTTGTTTTTGTCCTCAAACAGCACCCAATGTAGCTGTACATGATAGGAGACGCGTTTCGGCTGATTCGACAGCCTTTATCAAACCAAAAAGTGCCGCCATATTGTATGCTCTTTAAATACTAATTAAATACTAGAAATAGAAGAAGTACTTAGTGTTCCCCGCCGAAATTATTATGTCAAAATATATTCATTATTCATCATATGGGAAATATCGTGCAATGTCCATACTTATTAGCAATTATTCACCCCAGATGGTTCATAAAAATAATGTTGGGCACACAACATTTCCACCAATTTTTAAATCGTATCATATTTCATTTAGACAGCGTAGGAACAGTTTCATTCATCTTATTGCGAGTTCATACAAAACGACCTTCAAATAAAGTTTGTGCTGTTGTAGTAAAATCCATCCAACAAGTGGATTTCTGTGCAATTGGTATATTAAAAGGCATGGACAATTTCCGCTCTTCGAGTGCGGGCTTTCTTTTATAAAAGAAGGGAATCTGCATATATATATATATATATATATATATATATATATATATATATATATATATAGATATATATATATATATATATATATAGATATATATATATATATATATACATATATTCACTGAAAAAAACAAAGGTTAAAAGGATGTTATAGTTAGGTGAAAATGTAATGTTTAACATACATTTAAAACTAACAAAACCACTGAAATTCATCAGTTATAGTTATATCAAGTAACTATAACTCGTACCCTACATTAACTATAACTCGTGCCCACGCCATGCACAGTATTATCAACAATGATGGCATTTCAGATGTGATTAGGGATTTCATAAATGCAGTCAATTAATATGTCATGAGTGAATTAATATGTGAGGGTAAAAGCAGTGCACAGCGAGGGTGCAAGTTATAGTTACTTTAGGGTACCAGGGTGGTCATATGGTGAAAGTGAAGCTAGTACGGTTATGCAATTGCTGGGTACAAAGCAAATAGCAGTATACGTGGGAGGTAGGAGAATGAGGGGGAAACTCTGATAATAGCAGACAAGGGTAGTGTCAATAGAAAACAACAGGGATCAAGAGTTATTTTTAAGATATCTGTGTATGTTTATAAGGTTATTAAGTCTCTCCTACACATGTTTCTCTATCTGTTGTTGAATGGCCTATTGTGAACAACACCAAGTGGGCTTTCAGGTCATCGCTAATAACTGGTTGGCTTTCTTTTCAATGACATTTGCTTGTTTTTTATTCAGCTCCTTTCCTTTCTCTTCTTGTGTTTGTCCTTCGCGTGGCGCATGGCTTCTTTACCATCCTTTTAATTTGATGTATTGTATCCTTCCAATGCTTACATTCAGAGAAACAACCTTTTCTTTCCCTTTTAGCACTGCATAGGAGTGTTCGGTTTTCCCACACTCTCTCCCCAGTATGCTGCTTTCCTCCTACCATTTTGCCCATGTACTCTCTTCAGTCCCCCCCCCCCGGTTCATCTGCTGCTTTTCCTACCTCTCCCTGTTCCACTGAGCTTGTTTTCCAGTTTTTTTTATCACCCCCACCACCTGCTTCATTACTCCCTCATCCCTCCCTGGTCACTGTTGCTCCACACCACTCAGTGGCTTTGAGTTGCTCGTTCCCACCCACCCATTCCTCCTTAACTCACCCAACTCTCACCATCGCCTTTTTAATTTCTATTTTGTTTCCCAGAAAGGACACTATAGAAGAAGAATTTAGGGTCTCTTTTGCAAGACAAATGATATTACTAAGAGCAACACCCTCAAGGAATGAGGCCATTGAGCTTAAACCAAATGTTCCTTTTTGCATAGTCTTTATCTGGAGACGTGGTACAAGGAGGCACAACAAACAGCAGTCTCTTAATTTAGTATTCTGGAGCTAAAATGCATACACAGTGAATTTCAAACTCTGGCAGCAAATAAAGATGAGCCATTTGGATTGATAGTGGTAAAAAGTGGCAAATTGACTGTAACTACTCTATGGCCTGGACCTAAAAAAACAACACTTGACCATGGAGAACCTGCTGGCCAGACATCAGTGAGAGATTTAATATACAACTATGGGTAAGCTCACAATATCCACTTGTCTTGAGAAACAGTGAGGCGATGTCTGCATCAGGTGCAAAACGGATTCACAGCACAATAAAACACAACATCACACTGCAAAATTGTAGCACAAACATACAAGAACACAAACAGCAAAATAGCACATCACCACCACAACAAAATCCCACACAACATGCACAAACATCCTTGTCACATATTACTATCTCAGAATCCTTCTTCCATAATACAGTGTTAAAAGGTGTTTACTGCAGGGACTGCCTTAACTTACCACCAAATACATAAAATAGCACCGGTCAAAAATGTTTTGTGATGTGACCTGCGTGCTTAAATTAGCACTTGCAGTGATCAGTTTCTGTACCCTTGTTCTTTTTGCCACATAATTCGTCATCTTACAGGTGGGACAACAGAATTATGAATCATGGCAGTGCATATGTACCATGAACATGCATAATCACAGGACAGCCATCTGGACTTTACAACCCCCTCCATGAAGGGGTCAGCCCCCCCCCCTCCCTGCAAACTCTGAATGCAGTCTGACCTCCTACTAAGATGGGATCAAAAAATTCACAGATCATTGATCGACCTCTACTTAGTCCAGGAAGCGGATTGGTCAAATAATAACAGTGCCGTCAGAGTTCAAATTTGGTGGGCGGCCACTAACCACTGTTTTACAAATTAATGAAATAAATATATAGATCTAACCCATATCAGTTTAATTTGGCATTTGGTACTTTCACAAAAAAAACATATTCACAATATTCATAGTAAATACTTAGTTTGACCCAAAGGTTTTCTGAAAGATTAGGGAGGCTTAATGAAGCTATTCACTGTATCTATTATTTTCGCATTGCCAGGCAAAGTTTTCTCCTAGTGCTTCTGAGTTCTGCAGATTTGCCGACAGCACAGGAAAACCAACATAATAGTGATAAGACAGGAAAGTGAGCATGTCACAGGCTGGCAATGTGTTATGGGATGACGAAACCCTACTGCAAATAAGCGCGCCCACTCATAACGTCTTGACAGCGAGCCAAGATGGCAGCTGTTATCACAGTTTTCCACTTCCAGGAAATAAGAGACGACATCAAATGCAATCCGCTGCGTGCCCAGGGATTTTTTTTTGGAAGTGTTACAAGTAAAAACAAAACTACAGATTTTATGTTGACATTTGGTAGCAATAGTCAAGACACAACATACATGCGAGCATGGCAATCTGTGAGAACATTTCATTTGGTGGCCATTTTCTATTTTAGATTGAACTCCGTGCCCCCAGCCTGCCTATGATCGATACGTGTGGGAGGCAGTGGGACGTGTAGACCTTCTGCTGTTGCATAACAGTCTGGTGACATACACCAGCTGCAAATCACTCCCTAGATATCCAATAAAATGGTGCTGTTCCCATTTTACACAGTAATTAGCAGCTGAAGGTGAGAATCACTGAAGGCAATGAACACATCCGCATGGGCAATGGGCGCATATATTGGCTAACTATTTGCCTATTATATTTTTGGAATCACCTTAGAAGAGCCAGAGCTGTATTTATGCCTGCAGCCTAACGATGAAAGCTGCCGAGGCCGGGGCCAAGACAGTGATTCATTGGAGTTTCTTAGATATACTGAAAACAGGAGGACTTTATCGTTTGTTTGCGACAGATCTCTGTTAGAGCGAATATAACACGCCACTAAACTCTAAATTGAAATCTTGGCCAAAAAGAATGATCATTTTGGCTCAACAAGGAACATGTGAGGGGCAGGTCGAGTGCACACATTTTTGCTGCGCTGCCAAAATTGATATTTTACCGCTCTTCTCCCCGGTCACAATGGGAACATTTGCTGCTTGTAGGGGCAATCTGCCACTCACCACGTGTGGCAATCCAAGCTTTAGTCCTAGTTTTGTGTTTCCAGAAGGCCGGCACTAAAGTAGATCTTCTACTACTGTACCGTTGTGCAATGATTCATTTTACAATTTGATATATTATTGTCAGGCTAAATTTGTAAGAAAATAAGTGTGAGGGAGGAAGAGGATGTGGCCTAACAGCTAGAGCGGTCGACTTCGAAGCTGGGTAACCGGGTTCGAGTCTCGGCAGGGATGCTCAACATCCTGTGACTCTGGGCAAATAGCTTAATTTCCCTGTGCCTAACAAAATTAATGTGTCCGTCTGTAATGCAACTGGTGCTCATGTAAAGTACTCGGATACCTTCCGTTGAGTTCGCAGCTATAGAAAACTCAGAATTTTTTTTTGCAAGGGCCCAAGGTTTTTCTTAGGACTCTGTCTCAACTTGATTCCACCTCAAGCCTCTTTCGTCCATCATCCTACACCTCATGTCTCTTCAACTCACTCTTGTAGGTTCCTCTTCATCTGAGTTGTCTCTTTATTACTGTTTTCCCTTTTCTTCCTCCTTTCTCCCTTTGTCGACTTTCTCCCTTGCTGATGTTCACGGTTTGAGGATGAAAAAGAATCCCGAGTCCCCAAATATGAGTGTCTGTGCCTACAATCCGCAATCAATAACACAAATTAAGCACTGATTATAAGAGAACTGTCTGCCTCCTACTGAACAACAAACATATTTGCACCTCAATTCTGACCACATGTAAGGGTCTGGCCCTGGAAACCGTGGCTATATTCTTGTGTGATCATGAACATAGGAAATTCTTGACAACACTATAATCTGCCTTTACTACTGGAAAGAGAAGACTTTTAACCTAATTGCCATGCTTGATGACAATATAATACAACATTATAGAAACATTACATTTATGTTGTTGTCTTACTAACTGAAACAAGTAAACCTGGGTCTACTGGACATGTTTATAAACTTGTGATTAGTCATTTGGCATGTAGCATATCACCCGTGCCCTAATGGACGCTATAATTAATAATGAAAATCCGAATTCCAATTGAACATTTTCAGGTCAGGCAAACCAAGACTGGTATGGAAACTGTAGGTTTTCAGTTTTGGGTCACCTGGAAAATGAGAAAGTCAGGCTTTAACTCTAAAGAGGAGATATAATTACCTCCCAAAGGGGACGGAGTGGATTGATTCAATTTGTTTTAGAAGGCATGCACTTCCACTAGTCAATTAAAAATTGAAAACAGCTATGGTGAAAAGAAAATATTTTTTACAATCTGGACTGGGAAGGGTGGGGTAAGCAACAAGTAAAGTGGGGAACATGGATAGAATTGGGAGGTGCATGGGGGTAAGCAGCACACAAGATAGGGAGCAAGGCAATACATGCACTCCCCTAGTGCACTAAAAGAAAAAGAAAACAGTAGTTCATTGAATGTGAGAAGTGGAAAGATACAAATCATCTAAAGAAAATATGGTAAAGAAACTATGCTCCACAGGGACAGACAATAACAATAAGTTGAAAAGGGATCGCATAAGAGGCAATCAAATGAGACTGACAAGAAACCCAACCGATTGTAAGCAATGGTCTGGACCAAAGCCTACTGTATATATTGGTACTATACACAATAGATCTTCAACAACAGGCAGCTAAAAGCTCTCTGTAGGCAAGACCTCAAAAGGAAGACCTGAGTTTCAGGTAGCTAATTTCCAGGCAGGAAATGGTCCTGAAGTTAAGAGTTTTTTTTATCACCTTTTTTAATTCCATGACTGCTTTTAAGATAAAAGATTACTTGCTTAGTGTGGCTCAATTTTCCTCAACCAGGCACAGAAACCAATGGGTTAACTCTGCTGCGTTGTTGAAGATATGGGAAACCAATTGCACTGGCCCTAAACTAAGTATATTACTTGTGTTTCCTGCATCCTTAGAAGGCTTACAGGGGTTATTTATATACATTAGAAATATACACCATCTGCTGTGAAATATCTGCAATAGATACATAAGACTTGAATAAAAAAAATTGTCTTGACCAGAAATATGAAGTGCCTTTCTCTTGTTTGGGCATTCTCCGGCTAGCAGTGATTGGCAACAACAATTTGAAAAGAAGTGAGAACATCTAGTCTTGATATTACCACAGAAATATACCCAGTGAGTTATCTCCTGTATGTCCTAAAGACTATTAACATTTGGTACTTTACCTCCGCAAGCTGTCCGTTATAGCATTTAGTGCGTGTTGTCTTTTTATTTGTGGTTTCCATTTTCTATTTAATGGAGATCAAATCGAAGACCAAGGCTGCATGCAGAAAGAAGGACCTCAGATCAAGAGATGGATACTTCTGGTGAGGGCTCCGCTGTTCCCCTGGGACCGCCTTTGAAGATGCACGCAAGCTGAAGACTGAAAATTTCCACTTAGAAAGGTTAAAGAACAAGGAGCCCTGGAAACATAAGGCCTCTATTTATCCACGAGCCAGGTATAGTTGTGACAGCTACAACACAAGCCTCTCTTACAAGCCAAGCGGTTGACCTTTGCACTGACTGTTTCTGCTAGCAGCATTTCACGCCTCACTGTGTCTTTCATTTTGAATGTGAAAAAACTGGCCCACGCGATCCACAGTTTCGTTGTGTAACGGGGTACATGCAGCTTCCTTTAACTGTGTAATTCTTCTTGAAAGCAGGCCGGAAATGACGGCAAAGATGGACATTTCAAATGAGCCAATAGAAATAAATTGCTGAAGTAGTATGGCTAATGACTACAACGATCAGTGCAGATGAAATGTGTGGCATGCCACTACATTATTGCCAACTTCTCTCTTGCTGCAGTGCACCAAGTAACAGCTGATAAAGTAGCTCGACCTAAAAATAAATAATTGTACGTAGGAGTTACTAATGTGAGAAGTCATTATGGTCACAGCCATCACTGCAAGGAGCCCTCCTGACATCTCTTATTTAATCCGACTTGCTCTTCACTTTTGACTTCATTACTAGTAAATACTGTGAGCCCTTCTATCTCTGGTTTTTCCTACCTGCACCTTATTGCCCCCTCCAAATCTTATCATTGGATTTCTGAATGGTTTCTTAATTTGCTGGCTTTCTTCTGCCTTGCTTAAACTGCTTTTTGGTATGGACAAGTCTTAATTTGTGAAAGAATGAGTGAAAGTGCCCAAAGCCTTGCTCAGAAGCCCGGGGCTGGAGCAATTAAATGTCGGCGCGCTGTATACCAAGACTGAGAAGTCCTAAATCCACCTCATATCTCTTTAATCCACTACAAGACTCTTCCTGCTCTGCTATCTAAATCTTAGAGCTCCTTGCCGTCTCTCTTTTTGACGTTTTTGCTATCTTTATCTTCCTCCATCCTTCCACTTTGCATGTTTTTCCCTCTCTTACTCTCGGTCAACGTCTGAAGTGGAAAAATAAGTGCCAGTCCCCAAAACTGAGTAGCGGTGAGTCTCAACAGCAACCACCGGCTCAAATTAAGGACTGTGTGTGGGTGAGTCAACCTTTGAAAAGGACTCTAAATTTGGAAGCCAACAGACACCAAGCTGGTCTCCAATCTTATACTATTAGGATCCGATTTAGCCTCAAGAGGTGCTTCCTTACAAACGGGGCTTTTTTTAACCATGCAGAGGTAAATATATCCGAACATTAACAAGTGCGCTTATGTGTTTTAAAGCATGTCGCCATTTTTTGAGCAGTGTTTGTGATCAGAAATTCACTCCTTTTTTTAAAACAGCAAGACCCACCCTATCACCGCCTACTCCCACGTCCCTTTTATGATTTGATTAAATTACGTGACCTTCAGCCTGTTCCCTTCTTGTAAATGTGACAGACTTGGGCTCTTTGTGCAATTTTAGCAGGATATGCTTTTAAAAGCATTCACAGGATCCCAGCCATTGTCTCAGCCTCTTACATTTGTAAGCAGGGAGGGGGCTGAAGAGAAGCAGGCTTATTTCACCTACATTAAATATAAAGAAGGCAGACCATGGGCAAAGACAGAGCTGAGCTTCAGCTCAACACCTCTTGTGTATAGAGTGGACAAAAAAAACATAACTACACAAATGTTATGACTCTCTCAAGTTACACAAACAAGAAGGTATAGTAAGCACAGTTTCAAATATGGCGTGGGAGATCAACCCACTGTTTGTGTGTGTCAGAGCTGCAGCAATAACCACTAGGACTAAAATATACTTCCAGCAGTGTGAAGGTTGCAGAAGTGTTAACAGGTTCAGATTTATGGCCATGGAGTGAATGCATTATATCGATGACTATGGAATTATGCAGTGGAGGCTCAAATTATGCAGATGGGTTGACTCGATTATACGTCACAATAAGGCAAATTATGTGGCACATTTCTTGCGGTTATTATGGCACTGTTTTGACATTTTATCACAATATTTTTTTCTACCTAGATATTGTAAATCATCACTCCCTCTTATGCCTGAATTTCAACAATTAAAAGCAAAAAAGGCGGCCAGATGCTCTTGCAAAGCATCTTGTGCAGTGTTTGCCACATGTGCCGCGCTATTAATGAAATCGATCTGCCTGAGCTAGAAATATTTTCATTTGTTAAAATTGGCAAATTATGCATCAGATGTTGGATTATGCAGCAAGTGTGACAAATTCATATTTATGTGGAAAACTCTGCCGCACAATCACATTGCACAGTTCCATTGATGGCAATCAGATCAGACTTTTAACAAAAAACACTATTCTATAATTAAATTTTAAAACTAGCATACACCCAACCGCGCATACTAAGGGAATAAAAAGTTGGTGGAGATCCCTGTGCACAGACTGAGCAGGTGTTAGCATAATGTACGCAGAGATCACAGAAAAGCGGGGAGGGGAGGGTTTAAAGTTTTGTTTTATGTACAAGTTGTTGAATTGTATTTTTATTTGAAAGATGTAGCAAGAAAACAAAAAGGATAATGTCTGTAATTCAACCCCTCTTTCTCAATCATCATTCTTTTCACCTTGTTGGTGTCGAATGGTGACCTTTGTCCGCCTCTAAAACAATATTACACTTCACGTCCTCCATCAGTTTCTTTTTATAGTAGATTGCATGGCGAGTAAGGCAGTGACAGTGATTAATATGGTTCACAGCTGCATCAAGGTCATCACTCATCTATAATAAGATCATCACTTGGATAAATGTGTGTGCAACAACCACCGTCCTCCTGGGCCGCGTAATGTGTCACAGACGCACGCCATTCTCTGCAGGGTATTGTAGAGTCAACCATAGTTCCTTCTTGCTGATGCTAGGTCCAAAGACCAAGAGCAGGTGATTGTGAGTTCAGAATATTACATGGCTTTCTAGTTGCGTCAAGGTATAGTGTTGGCTTTTCCAGGGGCAGCTCCTCCGTTTGAGTGGAGGAGCGTCGCCCCGCCTGCTGCGAGTGCAGCAGGCACAGACAAATAAGTAAAATGATGTGTCAATGCCATTTTACTTCAACGCTGCAGTGTGAGGGCAGGGGGGCGGGGCTGAATCCTGCAATTGCAGGATTACAGCTGCCCCTGCAGTGTGCATGTCGGGTTGACGGCTCTATTGCTAAGGCCAGCCCGACATGTGCAGTGCACACCCAGCAATGCCCGGTCTGTGAAACAGCCGGGGGATTGCTGGCACAGGCACCCAGCCTCAAAATGAGCGCTGGGTTAGCCTGCTTCCACCAATCCTGGAGCTGAGAGCAGCTCTAGGATTGGTTGTATTGGTGTCCACTGAGCAGGAAGATCATCACTTGGATAAATGTGTGTGCAACAACCACCGTCCTCCTGGGCCGCGTAATGTGTCACAGACGCACGCCATTCTCTGCAGGGTATTGTAGAGTCAACCATAGTTCCTTCTTGCTGATGCTAGGTCCAAAGACCAAGAGCAGGTGATTGTGAGTTCAGAATATTACATGGCTTTCTAGTTGCGTCAAGGTATAGTGTTGGCTTTTCCAGGGGCAGCTCCTCCGTTTGAGTGGAGGAGCGTCGCCCCGCCTGCTGCGAGTGCAGCAGGCACAGACAAATAAGTAAAATGATGTGTCAATGCCATTTTACTTCAACGCTGCAGTGTGAGGGCAGGGGGGCGGGGCTGAATCCTGCAATTGCAGGATTACAGCTGCCCCTGCAGTGTGCATGTCGGGTTGACGGCTCTATTGCTAAGGCCAGCCCGACATGTGCAGTGCACACCCAGCAATGCCCGGTCTGTGAAACAGCCGGGGGATTGCTGGCACAGGCACCCAGCCTCAAAATGAGCGCTGGGTTAGCCTGCTTCCACCAATCCTGGAGCTGAGAGCAGCTCTAGGATTGGTTGTATTGGTGTCCACTGAGCAGGAAGGAAGTCCCTCCCTTTCCCGGTCGTGGACGCTGATCTGGAGAGAGGTGCGCACCGGGGGAGCAGTGTATGGTGAGTTTGGCGCCGTAGTGCCTAACCATATGTTTATACTTGTAGCTGCCACTAGTCTTTTCTGTGGGCTTTCTGCAGAGCTGCTCACATCCTTGTGCATTTGCTTTGGCACACATATATGCACCATTCCTAAAAAAGTAACTCAATATTTAGCAACATTTAGTGATAGAATTATTTTGTAAGTGCTTAACACCAGACTGCTGCAATTAAAAATCACCTCCACTGCAGTGCATGAACTATTTTGTGCATGCACAGCCTGCCAGGGACATGGTCCATCAGACCATAACACATATCTTTACAGACAAGTGTTAAGGACCGCTCCAGGATTCTATATTGAGAAACAATATTTCATACGAAAAGCTACCTATAATGCAAAGGGTGGTGGTAGTAATAAAAAAAGAAGAGAAATGTCTCATTACCCCCACATATATGGACTAAACGGCTCAAGTTTGCAATGAAGGGAGGATAGTAGGCAACCAAGACAAGAACCAATGTTGGCAGAACTCTCTCTATCAAAAGAATGCTTCAATGTCCCAATTATCCAAGGAGGTAAGGAACCTCAGAATTACTATGTATGCCAAGCTGTCAATGAATCTACAAGTGGGCAAGGTAGACAAAATAAAGCTTTCTCACGTTGAAAACACTACAACGCATCTTCCTGCACCTAGGATTCCCTCACAAGTTTCAAGCTACCTTCTTGCTTGTCCTATCTAAACGGGATTACGCTAATGGTTGTATCACGGATCACCTCTGTCAACTATGAGAAGATTGCAGAGAATTCAGAACGCTGCCTCCAGATTACTCCTACATGTAAAGCAACAAGCACACGTCTCTCCTGCCTTGAGGGCCGTACAATGGATACCAGTTGCCAGAAGATCCACCGTCAAGCTACTTTGTATCACACACAAAGCAATACATGGCAAAGGACCACTCTTCATCAGGAAAAAAAATCCACAAATACGTACAACAAAGGAACCTAAGCTCCAGAAAGGGTCCGTGCCTCAACATTCCAACATACAAGAAAAAAACATCAGTGGAACATCTTTCTCTCTTCAAGCAACCAAACTATGGAATTCACTACCCACCCATAAGATCCACTGACGACCATCTTACCCTCAGAAGAGTATTCAAGAGCTGGCGCTTCCCCACAAGACAACTTTACTCACAACAAAACAGTGCACCACAACTGTATACTCAGACATGACCAACTGTGCTTCTAACGGTATAGAGATGAAGTTGTTGTTATGCATGTGTCATTGAACTATGCTTCCTGTTATAAGCACCTACATTAATATAAGGAGATGAAAGGCATATTACACCACAAGAGACGCGCAAATCAGAAAATGTCCTAATTATTTCTTCTATGTACATATAGGTACATATATAGAAATGTTTATGCCTGCCACTAAACCTCTAAGAAATGTCATGAAAACATTTGCATACATATCCTTAGATAACTGCACACATCAGGCCATGTTGAATAATACTGCTTCTGTGCACATATGGGTACTTTATACAGAGCAGTTTTCTCCAGCCAATACAACTTTTCCAAGTCTCATGTGCGTACATGTATGTCTAAGTTAATTTCAGTTTGTTAAAAAAAAGAAAACAAAATGTTTTCCTCCTTTCCACCTTTTTCCCATCCCTCCTCTCTCCGACTCATCCCAAACCTTTCAATCTACTATGAGCCCCCAAACATCCTTCTCAAACTGTCCCCTCCTTTTTTACACACACACACACACACACACACACACACACACACACACACACACACACACACACACACACACACACACACACACACACACACACACACACACTACATCCACTTAAAATAACACAACCTGCTATTCCCCTTTCAAATCCACTACCATCATTCTATCACTACTCTAAACTGCACTAAACACACAAGAAAATCAAGAGCACAAACCTAACACAAATAATGGACAGAGAAAAAAATTACTAACCTACTAACTATTATCCTCTTATTTTAGGCTCCAGAGTAGCGTGAAACTCGCCGCAAAGTGCTTCAACGCCTCGTCAGGTGTAGTAAGCGCTATATAAATACTATTTACATGTACAATGTCACTAGCAATACATATTTCGAAATGCTTGCATGAACCTGTAGCCAGCGAACAGACCTAATAGCCTGATTCAAAGATGGGTGGGCAAACAAAAATCCTCCAACATCTGGAGGAAGTTGAAATCTGGAGAAAAATTCTCTGTTAAAACGCCTGTCACCGTAGGGTTAATAGGGTGGAGGAAATCGAAATGGTTGAGTCTCCTCTGCACTTTTCACTTCCAATAGATAAGAGGGGATTTTCCTTTGCAGTCCATCTTTGAATCAGGTCCTTACATTGGTGTTGTTTCAGAGAAATTCTCAAACAGGACTTTTGTGGATCACATATCGCTGATGATGGTGCATTGAAATCCCCTTATGTTCTGGCTTCTCCATTTGAAAAGGGCTGTTATATCAACTGTACAATTTTACATTCTTGGCTTAGCTGACATACATGGAATCGACGCAACATACCTTTCAGCCTCTTGATCTTCTACTCGAACTTTGGAATATACAGCTGTCTGCAGTGTGCTCAGCCTCTTATTTGAAGGACAAATACTTATTACATCTAATCCGAAATGCTTAGTGGTGGCACATACCCCAAACATGTCAATCATATACATAGCAACTACAGCAAGGGCACTGAGTTGAGCCATTTTTGAGATGGTGTGGAGTAAGATGTATGCGTAAGGTGAACAATTTAGTCTCATATTTCCAATCTTAGCCATACCTGGAGCTTTTGTGGGGCTATCCAACTCTCCAGTGAGTGTAAAGGAGCTTCATGATGTAGTATACAACTCAGAAACTGTGATCCGTGAACACTGTACCACAGTCTTCCGTACAGTGATGATGGAAGTTTTAATGTTGAGATATTAGCGACGGTTTTAATAATGTTCAACCCCCAAAAACACACAAATGCCACTTTCAACTCAATCACCTTTTTGCTGGAATATATGGAGGACGAAACAAAGAACGTACCACTCTATTGAGGGACCAGACCCCCAGAAATGAAGGACCTTCCATGGCTTGCTCCAATGGACATCAGTCATGTGGGAAAACTTCACTGCTAATTAACTGTCAAACTACACTGGTTCAGTGTAGGTTGGCTTCAGTTAATTGCTGTGAAGTCTTGCCCAAATGACTTGGTGGCAATTGCTCTGATATAACAGCCAATGGGAGAGCTCTGTGTCATCAAATGGCTATGCAGTGACATGTAGCTTAAATAACCACCCAGGTAAAAAAAACTTCTATAAAACAAGAAGTAACACAGGTGAAGGCACAAAACAACAAAATGACCTATTAAACGCGTTTCCCATAAAGGTGTGAGGCAAAGGCCTGCAACCAGTAATATTAAACCATAATATGTTTGGATACCTTAAGACATAAACAAAAAAAGTGTTGAATTTGAAGTTATGAAACGCACTGACTGCCAAAGCAACATAATCTTGAGGTAACGGGCTCTGCCGTTCTAACAGCTGTGGCGATGGCAGGAGGGAAGAGAAAGCAAAGAAACTCTGGAAAAAGCACACACTCTGCTTTGCTCTCAGTTAAAATGGACGTCGGGTACAACGGACGTAGCAGTTCACAGACATCCCCTTGGTTTTGACGGGAACGCTGCTGTGTCTATAAGAGAGTGAACTGGCGGGAGCAGGAAGGAGAAGCTGGGAGGGGGGACGGGGGGAGAGCGATTTCCCATAAAATAATGCCCCACAAGCTGTGTCAACGTCCTTTATTAAAACAAACACTCGAAAGGACACAGAATTGTTCTTTTTATGAACGCGCTCCGAGCAACAGTTATTTGCGCTCTCATTGTCCAGGAGGCTCGACAAACATAGCAGGCTGACAGACTCCCCGTTACGTCGGCAATAACCGTCTCAGCAGACCAAGTTTCCAGCCTTCCTGCTGCGACGAGAAATCGGAAGTCTATCAAACAGCTCTTGCAGAGGAGGGTTTGGAGCGGTCGTTATGTTTACTTATGAACTTCAAACTTCAATATTTATTTGTTCCACTGTTTTCTTTAAATGTTCCGTGTCTTCTGAGAATACATACCGATAACATATTGCAAGGAAAACAACTGTCTTAGACGCGATTTTTTGTTGTTGTTGCATCTTTATATAGCGCGAACTCGACCCGAAGGTATTGGAGCGCTTTACACGAGCACTGTATTTTACATTACACATTCAGGCACGGGGAGATTAAGTGATTTGCCCAGAATCACAGGATGTGGACGCGACACCGAGGCTCGAACCCTGGTTTCCAGCACCAAAGTCGGCAGTCTAGCCGACGGACTACATGCTGGTTTCGCAATTAGGCACGGGCTTAGCGGGCACGGCCTCCCCACTGGGTTAGAGAAAACGGATAGCAGTAAATACTGAACATAAATATCACCCAGAAACTTAATGGATGGGTAGGGTTATCTCATTGCCCCATGTTACTCTTGACACCATGACCCACCCGGTTGCTGGCAGCCATTTTACAAGCCCTGGGATCTGTTACTTTAATGCAATTTGTTCGCTCTGCGTGAAAGTTGTTTACAAGGCTACAACTCCCAAAATGCATTGGATTGTTGCATGAAAACCACGAGTGGGTCATGAGATCACCAGAGTCACAGACTTATCTCCAATGGTCATGCATCCGCGGCTTATGACCACCGCCATTAAAGAGGCCAGTGGTTTAATGCAGATGGTATGTTACCAGAATCGTCAGAATATCGTCTGCCTAAAAAATGGAGTTCGACATTTTGTTTACAAAAACATCTCCCCAGTGGAGGTAATAATAGAAAATCTGCACTCAATGGGACTATATTTTGGAAAACGATATTTAGGATACAATATCTATGTCAGAAAATATCTGTCGGACGCATTAAATACAAAGGATTGGATTGAGAAAATCTGGCAAGAAACTGAGCTACAACTATGTTTTCTTTTCAACAGACGTGGTGATCTGATTAATTGTGCTGAATCCAATACTAAACGTGTCAATTTCCATCTATGTCTACTTCAGTCTCTGTTTCGGAGTTGGCCAATATGCCATTGAGTACTAGAGCGCTCTCAAAACTTTTAGGCTTCTGCTGCAGTGTATCCATGGGCAACTCAAACGCCTGTCAAAACCGAAGGAAACAAACGTTTCCATAACAACCCGCTAGCGTCCTGAAGCTTGAGGCAATTAGGAGTCCTACAAGTTCTAAAACGTGGGACTGGCTTTCTCTTGGTGGAGGGGAAGTGGCTTTGTCTACCTTCCCCATTTCTACCCATGGGTCGTAGGCCAGTGAAGAAGTTAGCAGTGTACAAACCCGTCATCACAAGACATTCAATAAGGTATCAATGTCTGTTTCACAATGCCCTGAGGCCCGGGGGATTAATACAGCACAAAATTAATCTTGTCAACTTTGTTCCCCTTTTCAGAATTTATAAGCCATCTGACTAGCAGGATGATAATATTATTAACAGACTATTAACATGTAGTCTTATGGTGGGAGAAAAACACTCTAAATCCTCTCTGTGGTTAAATGTTACCACCACAGTCCACCTACCACCACACAAATGCTTTCATTGGCCTGTTAATGACTTGTAGGAGCATTACAAATATACTCTCACTCGCTCACCAATTGCTTTCAAGATACAGATACAGGCTTCTGTAAAGAGTAGCTTTCGAGCTACTGGTAGCTCACGAGATACCTGCAAGTAACTCTCCTGTGTGCAGCCCAGCTTACTAAATTAGAAACTTTCTCTTGTTTGAATAATATATGTATACCAATAACTGAAAAGAGTGAAAATGTGTGTGTTTTCAGAACTCTTAAGCTAATGTTTGGAGAAAAATGGTTGACTTTCCAAAATATATATAAAGCTGATATTTGAATGAGAAATCATGCAGCTTTGCGGAGACCTATTACTAATATTGTTAAGATGGTGCCAGGGCATTACAGCCATGGCTCTTATCAGTAGCAGCTGCTACAGGACCCGCGTGGTGAAGCGGGGGCAGCAGGGGGGGGGGGCGAAAAAAGTTTGAAAAAACCCCAAAAACACTTACCTGTGACGGCTGCCCGCCGCCTCTCCTCCTTCCTCTTCTTCCTGACTCTGGTCCCGAGGCAGGATGCAGGGAGCAGCAGAAAGATCCCGGGCTCCCAGCCTCCCGATAGCCAATCACAATGCTGCAATGCAACATTGTGATTGGCCTGAGCGCTGTGAATCGGCGCTCAGCCAAGGAATGGGGGCCTGGGCATGCTCTCCGCGCAGGCTGTAATGCAGCCTGCATGGAGAAGATGCGAAGTGTGCATGAATGTTTGGCTGGCCTGAAAGGGCCGGCCAAACAGTCATGTGCACTTAGGTGTGGGCAAACCACTCCTTCCCTGCTCCTCTGTCGTCGGAGCAGCCCCACCCCAAACGCAAAGCTTCAGCAGAAGGAAACATAAAATGATAATAACGTAAGTTATTATCATTTTATGTTTCCTTTACTTAACTGCTGCAAAGCAGTGGGGCGATGCTCCTCCGCCTTAGCTGAGGAGCCACCACTGGCTCCTATATATCACCGATGTAGAAGCATTTCGCATTGACAAAGCATTGTTTACAGTACTGCTGCCAACCGTGCCTGATGCACTGAGGTGATCACTGCTGGTAATATTGAATATGGTGGCCATAATGTAATCTTGCGTGATGTGGTCACTACTGCAACTCTAATAATATTAGTAGCTTGGAATGATTTTCATTTAACATAAGTAACTCTTATTACAAAAAAGTATCGAGATCTGCAATACAGAATATCACATGTTGGTATTAACAGTGAGCTGAGGCCAGCCTGGTGATTCCTCCAACAATGCATCGCAACTATCAATGTGTGCCATTGGGTAGGGCTGATAAATGGTTTCACCAGGATGAATTTGAGGGGGAATTCCCCTGTGTATTAAAAACATTTTTGTATGAAAAGCGCTTAATGACTGCTTTTCAAAAGAACACTCATTCATGTAATAGTATAATAACAAGATGCCTTCTCGACACACACATTATTTAGGAGTGGTTTGAAGTAGCAATACCTTATCCTGTGTGGGTTCTTTGCAACCCTAACAATTCAACTAGACTAAAAACCCTATTTTAAAAACAAGCATACATTCACAACGGAATTAGCTGGGTGTAGTGAGAATGGGTTTGTGCTTCTTAACAATCATAATCTACTGAAATGTTGTAGCTGATTTTTTGTCAAAGACTTAAGACATAACAAATTGTTGAATATGGACTTATGAAACACACTGACTGCCAAAGCAAATTCTTCACATAATCCTCAGGTAACGGTTTCAGTCGTTCTAACAGCTGTGGGGATGGCAAGCGGGAAGAGAAAGCGAAGAAACTCTGGAAGAAAACACACTGCGCTTTGTTCTCGGTTAAAACGGACAAAGCAGTTCACAGACATTCCCTTGGTTTTGACGGGAACGCTGCTGTGGTGTAAGGGAGCGAACTAGCGGGAGCAGGAAGGAGAAGTTCAACCATGCTGTTTGGTGAATTTATGCCAGGCACTTTTCACAAAGTGCTTGTTAATATGGACAATCATTTGTGCGATTTTACCAGACAGTTTATAATGCACATTCCTTTCAACTACACATATGTAACTCGATGTAATCACGGTAAATGGCAAGTTTATGAAAGTGGACAGTGAGCAATGGTACCGTTGAGGTACAGAAATGGCTGTGTCACCACAAATGTCTGCAATAATGTCACATGACTGCCAACCTTCAAACTTAAGAAAAGTTACTAATAAACATCAACTAAGGTAATTGCTAAAATAAGTAAAACTATTTATTGTTGCCAAATCTGCGCGGAACAAACTAAGGTAAACAATATGATGTGAATGAACTTGGATTGTGCATACATGGACCGAGTTTGGAAATATTTTTGGATACAATCCGAGCCCCCTGTTTAGACCTTGATGGAAGTAGTCAGTAATCGTGCTCCATTAAGGTACTGCCACCAAGCTGCCAGTTGCAGGGCGGAGCCAACTTTATATCAGATGGCGGTATCCCTGCCAATGGCCTGCCAAACAGCGGCTTGGAAACATCAGGTGGCAATATTCACTGTGACACTTTTACAAGCTCTGGTGGACAGAAATAATGGGACCAGCATGGTGAGGAGGCCCTACCAGCGCAAGTTTGCAGTAGCCCTACATCTACTCCTTTCTGGGTTTTGTATAATCCTGAGGGATTGTGTGATGGCTGTGTCCTGTGGAAGGGAAGAAAAATACCACTATCTTCACATATCAAAGCACCCTCGTAATCCCTTGGATTAGTTTACTTGGAGTATGTTAGACCTGGCATCCTTGGCGTGGTTTCCCCTGACTTTTTGCCTTCAGACCTCCTGTTTTTACTGTTTTTGCTGACTTCATTTTGCAGGCTTTAGGAATCTGGGCACTTTACCACTGCTAATCAGTGCTAAAGTGCATGTGCTCTATACTTAAAACAATGTTAACATTGGTTTATCCACAATTGGCATATTTAATTTACTTATAAGTCCACAGTAAAGTGCACTACATGTGCCCAGGGCCTGTAAATTAAATGCTACTGGTTGTGCCACCCACTTAAGTAGCCCTGCAAACATGTCTCACGCCTGCCACTGTAGGGCCTGTGTGTAATTTTAAACTGCCATGTCGACCTGGCAAATTAACCCACTTGCCCATGCGCAGGGTGCAGTGTATTTAAAAAGTAGGACATGTACTTTTCAAGTTTTACATGTCCTGGTTGTGAAATACTCTTAAATTTGTTTTTCACTACTGCAAGGCCTATCACTCCCATAGGATAATATTTGGATTGCCTTATTACATTTTATAAGTGTAATTTCCAATTGGGAAGAGATGAGACCCCCAACTTTGGTGTCTCTGAAATCACAATTTAAAAACACAACTTATGGTGAAGTTGTATTTTAAATTGCAATTCTGAAAGTGCCACTTTCTAGAAAGTGACATCTTCTTACTGTAACCATTTTGTGCCTTCTGCCTGTCTCTGAATACACGTCTGGGGTCGGTGACAGCTGGCTTTGTGCATTCCATCTAGACAGCCACACACAAAGGGAGCTTAGGTGTGACTGATGGGTCATCAACATCCTGATGTGCCATCCTGGGCAGAATGGAAGAGAGGAGCTGACACACCTGTGTACCCTCCCCACATAAAGGGCTGAATACCTCCCCCGACCCACAGTGAGTCAGGAGCCAGTGCAGGAAAGGCAAGGACTTGTGCACTTCAAAGGTCTCTCTTTGAAGTCTCCCCCATTTCAAAGGCCCAACTGGATATAAGTACTGGACCTCTGACACCACCAACTCAGAACACTTCTGGAACTGAGGACATTTTACGAGGAATAAGGACTGCTGTGCTGCTGGAGGGACTGCTACTCTGCTGGACTGCCTAGTTGTGCTGGCCTGCTGCCCTCTTGGCTGGGAGTGAGAAGGAATGGACCTGCATCTCTACATCACAGAACCTAAGTGTGAGAAGCTGGCCTGGTATATGATGTCCACTTATGTAAGTGGGCACCTTGCACCAGTCCAGACAACCCTTATGGTGATTTAAGAGGTCTTAGACAACCTTAGAAAGCTCTCTAAGTGGTAGCTGTGGAGAGCAGCCTTCAGGCTTAGTTCGGAGGAGTGAGTGTAAAGCAGCTTGTTTTACCAGAATGCAATCTTATTGTATAGATTAAGTGAAAAGAACCACACTAAGTATTTATAAAAATATGTATTTATTATATAATACTCTCTAGTAAGTTCAAATATCTCCTACACGGAGATAAACAAAATGCACACAATACTTTAGCAAAGAAACACAGTAAATAGCACGTAATACACAGTGGACCCCAGGGGGGGACCAAACCATATACTAAGAAAGTGGTATAAGAACCACAACTTGGATCAAGACAAGGTCGAGAGGACGTAGAAGTGCTGGGGACCCAAGGAACCACCCAAGGTGAGAAGATAGGGACCCCATGGAGAACGTGTGCAGTGTGGAAACACGACCGCGTGCTCCGTACACGTCTACGTGTAAGTCACGGTTGGATTAAGGACCCTATCCAGACTGAAGAAACCCAGTGGAAGACAGAAGGTTGGAGAGCCACCCCACCCATGGATACCCTAGTACCCACGTTACCTACACCAGGGAAGCTGGGTACATACGTGTGAAGTGGTGTCAGAAACTGCCATCGAACCCAATAAAGGACTTCAGGAAAGTGCCGCTGCTGAAGAAGGAGAAAGTGTCCGGTGGAATCCGAAGGTGGATTCTAGATGAGAGGTACCTGCAAGCAGAGGGGACAGAGCCTATGTCACTCAGGATTGACCAGGAGACTTGGAAGACGAATGCCCTCCGATGTCGGATGTTGCAGGAAGGGTGACGATGACCTTGACTCTGCAGCTGTGAGGACCTGGTGATGCTGAGGAGGACCAGGAGCCATGCATGAGCTGTCCCACGAAGGATGTCGAGTGCTGAGGGGTCGGTGTCCGGCGGGAGCACCAACAAGCCTTGTCAAATGCAACCAACGCAGGAAGTGAAGAAGGAGCAACATCGGGAGCAGCAAGGTCCAGGGGACTCACCAAGAGCAGGGGAGTCAGGGCAGCCCCGAGCAATCAGGGGAGCCCAAAAGAAACAAGTGAGACCCTTAAGTGGACCCACAGGCTGGAGGCACTGGAGTCGCGAGACGACCTCAAGCAGCTCACCAAAAGATGCAAGCCACGATGCACACAATGCGGTGTGGCTAAAGATTCTGGTCACTGGAGGTGCTCGAGGTTGGGGCTACTTGGAACCCAAAGATCTTTTTGGAAGGAAGCCAACAAGCCTTTGCAACCGCAAGTTGACACGGTGCACAGGGGTTCAGTAATTGCAACCCCCACAAGGGATACTGGCCTCAAACTTGGTGAGAGGGCAGGGCAAGCCTTGGGAGCTGTGGAAAACCACCACCTGTGTTGCAGAACCTTACAGAGTCCGGAGGAGCTCAGGATCAGCAGACTGGTCGACTTACTTGCGGTGCCTGCGAATGCAGGGGAGTGACTCCTTCACTCCAAGGGAGATTCCTTCAAGTGTCTTTGATGCTTCACAGGCCTTGGAAGGTTCCTGTATGATGCACAGGCACAGACGATGCACCAGACTGGAAGAGAGACGAAGTCAGGCCCAAAAGAAATCCAGTGAAGTTCAGAATGCCCAGACGGTAGAAGAGAAGTAGTGCCCCTCGTATATGGCAGCTTCACTGACAACCTGGGAGAATGGACTACGTAGGCTGCAGGGGTGTTCTGCTCATGCAGGGGTGTTCTGCTCATGCAGGGGCACCCTCTCACTTAGAACCAAGCACCCTGCCTTCAGGATTGCAAAAGCTTGCTATAGGGGTGACTTATAGGTTTTAAGTACAGTGACCCAAGATATAGGAAACCTATATCTTTAGTAAGTGGTGCCAGCACCAACTTACATAGGCTGCAATGGCAGGCCTGTAGTTCCATTTTGAATGGTCTCTCATGGGTGGCAAATACATGCTTCAGCCCATGGGAGACCTCTGGGGTACCTATGCCCTGGGTACATGGGTACCATATACTAGGGACTTATAAGGGTACCCCAGTATCCAATCTGGGAGGTACCTAAGTACTGAACATAACAATTTAGGGAGAAAGCAGATAACTGGGGTCCTTATTAGCAGGATCCCAGTCAGACTAGTCAAAAACCAGCATAGCACCAGGCAAAAAGTAGTGATAACCATGCAGAAGGATCCTACCTTCCTACACTAAGGGGCCGATTCCGATCTCGGCCGGTAGGGCTCCGAATCGGATTCGGCTTTACCGGATCCGATTCGGAGCCCTGTTTCCCGACCGAACCGTACGCGGGTCCGGCCGAGCGAGTACGATGCGAAATCGCCGACCGACTCGTCCGGGCGTCCCGACCGCTCCGACCGACTCGCTCCCGGCTCGAACCGCTCCGACCGACTCGCTCGGACTCGACTCGCACCGCGCAATGGAGACGTTTCCCGGCCGGGTAAGTACGATGCGCGCCGCGAGCAGTCCGACCGAGCCGCGCACTCCGGCTCGTAAGAGCTGTCGGAGCCGTACTTTGGGGGTCCGTGTCGGACCCCCTGTACGCGTAGCCGCGCGAGTCGCACACAGGGGGGCCCATGGGTCCCCCTACCTGTGCGTGTACGGCGCGAATCGCTCGCCGCGTACCCGCTGTAGGGGGCGCCCTTGTCCGACTCGCACCCATTGAGTCAATGGGAGCCCGCGTACGCGTTGTACGACCGGCTCCCATTGACTTCAATGGGAGTCCGACCGACTCGAGTCCGATAACATACGGACGCATCGTACTCGTTCGGTCGGACTGCACGGGTCCGATTCGGTCGGAAATCTCTCCGGGTCCGGCTCGGTCGGAGAAATTTCCGGCCTGAATCGGAATCGACCCCTAAGTATCTCCAAGGGCTTGATGGCTTTCCTCCTATTCTGAACTCTCAGGCATATCAAACACTTCTCTTCAATTTACAAACGGCACCTGGACTTTGCTTGCTGCAAGTCTTGCTCTGCCAAGTGGTGCTAACATAGTCCAGGGTCCTTGGAAGTGAGTATAAAGTGCTGCATCTGTCAGAACCCATGCAACAACACCGTTGCGCCAATCCGAACCAACGCATCGCCGCCATTGTTGGAACCAGATCAACGCATCCCATTTGTAACTGCCACATCACCTCCGGAACCGCCGCATCGCCGCCACTGCGTGGAGAAGATCGACGCATCGCCTCACAGCGTAGAGACACCCTGACATGGCATTTGGAACCGCTGCACCTCCCGGTGCATCGCTTATGGAACCGAAGCATCACCACCGTTGCGTGGGGAAATCCGTCGCATCACCACAACTCTGTGAGGATCATTACGCATTGCTCGGCTACATCCAGCACCTTGTTGTTTGCGACCAGGATCAAGGAACTTTTGCTCAGTGGGCCCTGCGTGGGTCATGTATCCAGCCAGCCCTCCATCACAGTTGGCTAGAACTCTTGACTTTGTCCCAGTCCAGCGCGACCAATTAACTCTTCAAGTGCTTACCGTTTCTAAGCTCTATTTTTTGCATTTAATCTTTAAAAATTAATCTCTCGACTTCTACTGATTTAATTATTCTCAATTTTTCTAAACTGGTGTGGAGTCTTTTTGTGGTGTTTTTACTGTGTTACTGTTTGATGTGTTGCACAAATACTTTACACATTGCCTCCTGAGTTAAGCCTGGCTGTTCTGTTCCAAGCTACCAGAGGGTGAGCACAGGTTAATTTATGGTGTGCTTGTGTCCTACCCTGACTATGATTCTGGTTCCTGCTTGGACAGGGTGCATACCTCTGCAAACCAGAAACCTCATTTCTAACAGAGTACTTGAAGGCTCCCCGGCAAATTGGGAATCCTGGGGATTCCCTTGTGGTTGGCATACTTACGAGTGAGACTGGCAGGAAAACCCCTGGAATTCACTTTTTGCTTGAGGGTTCTTGCACATCCCATGGAGGATAATTGTAAGGAACACCTTGGACTTATGGGACTCCTGGATCCCAGGGATTCTGACTCCTCCCCTTCATTGCCAAGCAGGCAACTGAGTGTGTGGGTATCCTGCGGAATCCCTAGAATCCAGAAATCTCTGATATGTCTGTCTTCAGTCTGGTGGCCACGTAAGGCAACCAGGCACTAAAGGGGCAACAGCATGCTAGCACCTGCACTGCCATGGTGATTCTGCTATGGTTCTGCCAGCCAGTCTCTCACCATGGCCTGTTCGCTGCTGTATTTGATGCCAATTACTGGAGATGTCTTGAAGGAGGAATAGCAGGGTCCTTCCACAATTTGCAAAAGAATGAGTGTCGGTGCCCAAAGTTCAACAAGGCTGGGTGGTCTTGAATTCACTTCAGTCCCCTTTAATCCACTACCAGCCTCTTTATCTCCCTATTATCTGTCACTGCTTTCTCCCTTTTTGACTGTTCTATGGTCTTTCTTTTCCTCCTCCTTTCCCCTTCATCCGTTTTTCCCTCTTTTGCTCTCGTAAATGTCTCGTTAGGAAAAATAAGTGTAGTCCCTAAAAATTAGTACCAGCAGACCCCAACTACCGACTCAAATTAAGCACTGAGCGTGGTATAGGCCTGGGCAGGTGTGGTGCATTTTCCTAGGTTTAAATAAGAGCCTAATGCTGCTTTTATTAACTATAACTTTATATATATATATATATACATATATATATATATATATATATATATATATATATATATATATATATATATATATATATACTGCAAAGTTAGGTAGGAACAGTTTCCTGCAACACTGTGTCTACTCTTTTCTGTATCCTGAGAATGGGCCTACCTAACTTTGCAGTGGATTTCTAGCCGGTATGCTCTGCCGGCATGCGCACCACCTCCCACGGGTCCCCCAGTTCCAGAAGAGGAAAAAAGAGAAGAATATATATATATATAATATATATATATATATATATATATATATATATATATATATATATATATACGCGTTTCAGTGAGTGGTTTTAAATGTGGATCTAGAAACGTCACACAGTAGTTTATCACTGGGATAACACTATAGACAGGAATGGCATATTAGCAATGTAGTAGTCAAGGTGTCCCCATGATTTCCAAAACTGTCTGCCTATTCTAGGCTGTCCAAACAAAGCAGCTGGCTGGCTGGTGAGGCAAGGAAGAACTGGATCATAAGAGGATAGGCAGTCTCTCATATCGAGTACAACGCATTTTCAAACAGCGTGCTTTCCAATATTGATGAGGTTTTTTTGCATTCTAGTGTTCTTTGCGAGTTTATTTTTTTTACATCTGCCATTGCATTTATGAAATTCAAGACAGATGCCAAATGGATTTACTCTTCTCCACTGGCTGTGTCTCTTGACAGTCAAAGCGCAGCAAAGAGGCGGTACTGATACTAGCTGCGATGCTCATAGTACTGCTCATGGTAACCTGTAGGTCCAGGAGCCCCATGGCCGCTCACAAAGGCCTCAGGAGGTGGCCAGCAGACCTGCAAAAGACCTACCATTCCTTCTCAGCCGAAGGCCAATTACTAACGCTTCTCTGTTTCCCCTAAGTCTGAAGACCAAGGCTTATTCACAGGCAGTGTTTTCAGCCAGGCAGATCAGCAAGATCCCTCAGTGATGGTATATGATTTTCGAGACCACTGGCCAGAGGGAATGGTAAAACCAACCACTGAATTAAATTCAATGATATGTAGTAGGATATAGTAAAACAAAATGGAACAATAGGTTGCTATAACACGGAATTTCACTCGACAAATCTTTACACAACACAAGTTGAACGATGCCAAAATGCAATTTCTCTCCTTGCAATGCTTACAGAATATAAACCAACCAGATTGCTTTATAAACACCTAGCTAAATGACTTTTTACCTTTTCTTCTTGGTGTATTTTTTTTAACTCCTGTGGCTTTGAACTCAAACATATGGGGATGTGTTATTTTAACTTCAGGTGGTCGCGTTCAATAAATTCGTAAAGATAATGACATTAGCTATATTCATATTTTTGTTCCACCGAGTTATACTTACCAGCTTTAATGCAGCCACCTGGGTATATATTTCAAAGTAAGAAACGGAAATGTTGTGCAGAACTCTAAAGCAGTCTTAAACGTGCTTATACAGTTAACAATGACCATCTTAGGTTAACTTCAATTGGTCATTGTGCTCAAATTAGAAGTTTATGTGAACTGACAGATCATTTAATTTTTCCGTGCTCAAAGTCTATATTTTCCCTGTTGTGATGTTTTGACAGCATTTAAGATCTTGAAAAATGTTATTTTGACAAGTGACAACTGTAGTTTTCCACGTGTAGCTCTGAACGCCTAAAGCTTGACAGCTGTAAAATAAACAATATCTAACAAGCAAAAACTCATTAGCCTGCTACCTGAAAAGGATCAACACATGTTTTGTGTCAAAGCCTAAACTCCAGACTTTAAAGACAAACTGCGGCCGGAATTTGCTTTTTACGATGGTAAACTTCAAATCTGTGTCCCTCAAATGCACTTTTCTTTCCAACCAACCCTACCTAAACTGAAAAGACAGTGTGAAAAGCATTACCTTCATACCTCACAGTGGTACATATATAGAGAGAAATGTGTGCCTCTAATCACAGTAACTTTCTGTGATCCAAATCACTTATCCTGAAGATGTGGTTTAATCCTGTTCCTATGTATTTGAGTGTTGTGTTCTTTTTTGGGATCACGAAAGAATAAGAACCCAGCTCTCTCTTTTTGCCAGGTCTTAATAAACTTCCATAGGAACTGAGGCCAGATGCAAACTTGATTCGTATGAGAGGAGCATTTGAAAATGATCCACCTGGCTGAACGTAGGTAGACAAGAAGCAAGCCCTCTGCCACCCTCTGCAGTGGTGGTAGGACAAGCCTTTGGGAGGGCAACACATCCCTAGAGCCGGCACATAGAAAGATGCTGATGGGTTAAACTCTACAGCCTATGCTACCGTGAGGCAGCATAGCAGCCGGAGCTGCATAGAGTTCCATAGTTATAGTCAACGCAGAAGAAATTACAATTGCCTTGTAGTGGGTACAAACTCGTAGAACCCTGTAGATGCCGGCTGGAACAATTTACTTCTTTACAACTTTGTTTTTGACATGGTCAAAATAGCTTCATTATCAAGAAAGTAAAATACACTGTGCGTACGTCTTTGCTTATGAAGAAGTGCATGTTCATAAGGATGCTCAGTGGATATGTCCAGTCCACCAATGGAATTCATCTGGTCCACATGACCTGGGGGATCAAATGACTCAAAAGATTAGCCACAAGTGGCCAGTGTTATCACCTTCTCTTCAAACATATCACAAGGGCCTAAATCAAGCCCCAACACTGAAGAATCAGTGAAAGCTGGTGCCTGTAAACTGAAGATAATGACCCCAAGATAGAGGGTTCAAAGTTCCAGGAAAAACTTTAGACTTTCAAGGTAAACAAAACAGGTAGAGGAACCTACAAAGGTACCAGGTGCAAAAGCCATGAAAAAGTTATCAGAAACAACAGGCATCAAGATTTTCTGGGTGCTTATGTTTGCATCACTTGCGTAAAAGTGCCAACATCTTAGCTTTCAGTAAGCCAATGAAGGAGTGAACCAAGGTTGTAGACATGGAGTGGTGAGACATAATCTGCTGAGGAAATGGTGTGCGTGACATTGGAATACAAAAGCTTGTTGAAGAGTTTGGTTGATTTGGAAAAAGGATGTGATGCGGCGGTGCACTGTAAGGTAATTTTGTGAAGGAAAGCAGGAAGAGGACATGTCACTTACTTCCTTTTCGAAATAATTAATGGTGTTGCAGACTTGAGGGGAGGAGGGATATTGACAGTCTAATGTCTATTTGACCATTGATAGAGGGGAGGGATTGACGGTCGGAGGAGATGTTAACTTGTCAGAAACGATTATGAGGTCCAAGGGTTTTCCCTGCTTATCTGTGGGTGTGTTCTGCAAAGTAGAGAATGGTCAGAAAGTAGTATGGAAAGAGGGTCTTCTGCAGTTGGATGCTGATGTTTTGGTTGAGGTCCACAAGTAGGATGAGGTAAGTGGTGGTGTCAAATAACTAAATGAAAGTGTTGAGTAGCTTGGTAAATGGTAGAATGCTAAAATATTTGTTTTGAAGAGAGCAATGATAGGGGTAGCGTGAAACTCTAAGGATGTAGGGTGCTTAGATGGTGTAGGAGTAAGAACGACTGCAAGTAATCTGTTGATCATAATGTTGACTTCAACACCTTTGTGGTTGTTTCATGGTGGATGAGTAAAGGTAGCATAGTTTGTGAGGGAGGCGGCTGGAGTGGCTGAGTCTTTAAGAGCAATCCCTATATCAGGGAAGGTAGTGAAGTATAGAATGGGATTGTGGGTGTCAAAATGATCACTGATGAAGGGTGTTTTGTTGAAAACAGACCAGACGTACATAGACAAATAGAGAGTGAGCTCCTTAAGGGTTGACGTCAAAATATTCAGAAGTCTGTTTAATGTACAGTCTAGGTGGACAGATCAAGGAATTAGAGGATTAGTAGCGCAGCTACTGTGCAAGGTGGGATGTGAAGAACAGAGAAGCTGAAGTAGAGAGCCAACATGGAGCAGCGGATGGTCAGAACGTCCCAAAAAAACACCTTGTTTTTAAGAAATGCAATATGTGTCAGGAGAATGTAGATTATGGCATCATTTTAAAATGCAATACGGCATGCAGCGTAGTGAATGTATAGGTTGGTTTTCTGAGTGTGCGCCAGGTCAGCAGTTTCGTTTAGTAGGTTACAGCGACAGGAACAGTCAAATAAAATACACAGGGTGGCCTAAGCTTTGGGTTGTGGAGACTTTAAATAATACAACGGTGGTAGGCTGATTGAAGTACCTATTAGAGCACTTACAACATGATGTATTAGGCCCCCGTATACGTTGGAGTATACATTGATTTACATTACGCACTAGCATTAGGCAGGGATTTTACACTTGTATCTATTTTGCAGTATTAAAAATTAGGCTAAGTGTCATTGCATGCCTTTAAACTCACACTGTTGGTATCAATACTGGAGAGGATACACTGAGGTTGGTAGCTTTATGCACATTAGTTACTCAGTCGTGGGGTGGTCTGTGCAGCCCTCTGCGCCTTCTCAGGCCTCCTCAGGGCCATAGAGAGAAGTTGCCCCTAGTACTCTCACCTTCAGCGGATGCCCAGGTGGGGAGGGCATCCTGGACAACCTGCATACCAGGAGGTGCAGGTGAAGGTGGGACTTCGTGGCCAACGGGCCAATGATTGCAGTGAACCCTGGACAGGCTCTGAACAATGCCTGACCCTGTGACAGCAGAAAACAAAAGATAGGCCCGTTGGATACTATGTGGGGCTCTGTGGGCAAGGGAAGCCTCATGCCTGACCTTGCTATTATTATCTTTTGACTCACTGGAGACAGCTAGTCATCTTCCACTACTGTATTAATTTCAAAATATTAAACTTCAATATTGTTCAGCTTCAATGGCATGCTATTTTAATTGCAATTTTAGAGCATTTACTAGAACTCATTAAACGCTCCCATGTCAGCAGGATAAGTGCCTCTTTGTCTGTAGAAATAAAACAGAATGCATTTTGTTATTCTGTATACAAAAAAGGCATCTATTCAGCGTAGCACTAAAATGAGGGCGCCCTTTTTAAACATGCCATGACAATGTGCAAGCACACCTTCATGTATTTCTGAGCTGTGAGTGCAGAAAGGAGCATTGTTTCACTCTGAAAAGAGAGGCTGGTTGAACACATTTATAGAAGTGGGAGTAAAATATACTAGATCCGCACATTTGTATGTGCGCATGACGTGAACAAGAAACAATAATTATGTTGTTTATAAATGAATGGGAAAAAGCATTCCATTTGGCAAAGAATGAAAAATATTTCTGAGCTGTATTGTATGAACACAATTCAACAAAATGCCAGGCGTAGCGGAAGTGACATCACACGCTCTTTGACTCTGATGACTTCGCAGGATGTTGACAGCTGTCCAGAGCTTCGCCCCTTCATGAGTCTTGTATTTGCTGCTGGGGATCTAAGGATATAGGAACGTGGGAAAAAACCTATGAGTAAACATGCATCTGAGAGCTCAGTTTACTTTCTGTTCTTGCCACTGCTTCCGAGGTCCGGGGTTTAAAGGGCGATCCCTACTTGACATCCATGTGTATTCCACTTTTATAAGCATTTCTAGGGTATCTCTGCAAATGGCAATTTTCATGGTATCAATTCTTTTCTGCAGATAATAAATAAGAGCAAACTTCTCGGATAAGATCCTTTGTTGCCCGGAAGAGGGGTGCCTTCTGTGGCACAAAGCTGCCTGAGAGTTGGAATAAAAGAAGACTTTAAAGGAGAGGGCACGCAAATAGTGATTTCAGAGGACGTTCGGCTCTTTTCCCCATCAGTACTTTTTACTGACCAGTAACGAGCCACAGGAAAGTTCTGAAAAGATCAAATTCTGTGATGTGATCAGGGGTCTTGATCAAAAGGCACTTCTGAATCTTAATTTATGATGAAATCACACTTATCTGCAAAGGCAGATCTTCACATTTTACACTGCCATCTTCAACAGTGACATCATCAGGATGGCGTTACCATTCTGCGTCTGCGTGGCATGCAAGCAGACCTCCTATTATGGAGACCAGTGGCAAGTGTTTTTGGGTTCACCCTCAAATAGCGAACTATATGAAGGTTGGCTACCGAAGCCAAACAAAGCATCAATTAGTTGGGTATGATGAAGCCCGGTACTAGCAATTAAACTTGGTTTATCAGCAAATTATACCATGAACCACATAAAAGTGTCACACATGCAAAAAAATAAATATAAAACATACAAATTCGAAATAGTAAATATAAATAAAATGGAAGGGCGTAGGGAAGGGTGGGAGCCCAGGAAGGCCATCTGCATTCAGAACATTTGTCCCACCTCTCCATTCCCAAAGTCCCCGAGCATCACACACTGATCTTCATGGCACGGCCATGGCAAGCAAATGAAAAAACGTGTTCAACGGGTTTATGTTCAAACTTGACCCCAAGACCTCCAAGCTCAGTTGACCAATGTATGATAATCTTGTAAATAGTCAGTTATTAAAACAATAGCAGCACATTGGCAGATGTTGCCACCATGATCCACTTCCATGACTTAACAATGGTATCGCTGTAGACATGGCATATACTTATCATTTGTCATTCACATGTGCTCTCGACAATACATAATAACTTGTTTTCGTGTACCACAGTTTTCATGTTTCTAAGCGCTGTCAATCGGAGTTGCTACTGTTACTCAATTTATCAATCTTCAGAAGATGAAAGGTTAATTTGGTGTTTCCAGGATTCATACTTTTGACTCTAGTTCATACAAACAGCTCAACTGCAATGGCTTAACTCACTAGGCACAATTCTTACTCCCTTTGCTGTTTGCGTCTCTGTATACACCATATGAGAATCTTTATCCTGTCGCCTCTGAGTAAACTTTTCTATCTGAGCTTTAATACTCACTGCCCCTTCATCCTCCCCATTTCCCTTTTTGTGCTAGCTTTATATGTATTTATGTCGCCTTATTTTAATCTAAACGCAATGTTTATCTTGGTTTGATTCCCATGAGGACCTGGTCTGCATTATCTGAAATGTTTAAAACACAAAGAAATAAAAAAGCACAGTATACTCCGTCTCCACCTCTGCCCTTGAGGATTCGACTATCACATCTATCCAGTTATTTTTATCTCGGGGGTGGCAGTTGGTATCCGCACTTTACAAAAGGTGCACTTCATAAGTGAGATGTCAACAGTACATAAAATATTTTCTATCGAGAGAAGCAGACATGCCATGAACAACAGAGACAAATGCTACTGGAATATGGAGATAGCTTGTCAATTGAGGCATGTGAACAGTCTTCACTGATAGTCAAGAGACCATGTGTACTGGCTGTTCAAGAGGCAATTATTACGTCTGGCGTTAGCCTAGAACTTGTGGGTCTCATTTATGGGTTTTTTGCCGTAGGGCAGCGCAGCAGGCCTTGCTACTGTGCTGCCCTACGGCAAAAGAAAAGGGCAGGTATGCGCCGTATCTATAAGATACGGCGCATTCCTGTCCTTTTCCCCTGTGCCGGAGCACAATGGGCACCTTTGCACCATGTTGAAAGGGTGCCTGCGTTGCGGGGATAATTTTTTTTGTGCAGGAAAGGAAACCTTCCTGCACAAAAACAATCACAAGAGGCTTTTTTCCTCTTTCTATGTGTGCTGCACACATAGAAAAAGGAAAAACAAGGAGAAATAAAGATATTTCTCCTCGTTGTGCCTCCCTTATGCCTCCCCTGGGGAGGCGTAAGTGTTTGGCGCTGCCTCAGACTTACAATTTCTCGTAAATCTGGGGCAGTGTCAAAAAGCCATGGATGTTGCTGGGAACGCCCCCAGCAACACCCATGGAACGCCCCTTTCAAGCAGTTTCCTGCATAAAGGGGCACATATTTATAAGGCCACAAAAAGCCACATAATGTCGCTTTATGTGGCCTTATAAATATGCCAGTGGCACATTAAACCACCTGAATGTCAAAAAAGTGACGTTCCGGCAATAGTGCCGGTAGGGCTTCATAAATGAGGCCCTTTGTTTTTAATAAAAATATATATACTATAAATACAGACTTACAGGGGCTTTCAGTCAGCCCTCTTCATCCATTGGTGTCATGTAGAGGCATTCACATGTTGCCTTTGCCCACCAAAGCATACGACATGGAGCACAGTGTCAGCCCACCAAAACTATTGGCTTTCCTGACCCTGCTCTTGCACAATGTGCACATCTGCACACTAAGTAGTCCCCTTCAGATGTAGAGACTACACGGGCAATGTGTGCTTTTACACAAAAAAAAATTGTTTTGGTTTTTAAACAATGCTAGGCTTTCAGACAATTTGTGCCTTCATACAAAAAGACAGTCACAAAAAAAACTGAGCATTAGCCAAAAGGTCAGCAGCCAACACCAGGCCTACTGGCTTTGCCAATGCATGTCACAGATGTTTTCAGCTCCTTAACACAAAAAACGAATCCCATTGTTGTTGTCCGCTCATGTAACACAGGTTTGAGATGTATAAAAAAAGGACACACCAGGGGTAATTCAATGAGAAAGGGAAAAAGGAGAAAGCGTTGCTGTCATGGTGCTGGTAAGAGATAGTATTGAGAACAACAGCCTTCTGTATTAACATGGCAGCGTACAATTTCAGATTTTTCATTGGACGTGTTGCAAACATAAGCAACACTGACAGTAATTTAATCGCCATCTTGGTAGTATATTTACAGCGGAGTTCTCCACAGATACATTAAGGAGTAAGTTTGGGTTTTATATAGTTCACGCATTTTTAATTAACTAAAATTAAAAGCAGTTAAATCCGAAATGATTTTGCAGAGAGTTACTGGTTTTTTTCATTTCAAGATAATTAGATAATTATCTTAGATAATTGAAAAGCTAAAGACAGACGGCTTTTTTATGTTTGACAATTAGGTGGTACACTGGTGGCCATTTGAAATGTTGAATTATATCTCTATCATGTAGTAAACTGAGTAGTACAATACACATCAGGGGCTTTTGTCGGTATGCTGTACAGGGCCCTAGTTGAGTCATCTACTTTTTTTGGGGGGCATTTTATGAATCGCGAACTTGACCTGAAGGTATCAGAGAGCTTTACATGAGCACCGCATTCATTTTGTTAGGCACGGGGAGATCACGTGATTTGCTCAGAATCACAGGATGTTGAGCGTCACTGCCGAGGCTCAAACCCAGTTCCCCAGCTTTGAGGTCAACCGCTCTAGCATTCAGGGAAGACCAAGCTTGGGTCACAAATTCCAGAGCCATGCCCTATTTTTAGTATATCCACGCGAAATAAAATTACATCGAATTAACTTAAAAAGAAATCATTTATCTAGTCAGTAACTATCCTTAAAATCTGCCACAGTTCATGACCACCAGTGTCAATGTTGGACACACCTGGCCTACATGCTACTTCTCTTTGAAGGCCACAGTAGAAGGTTTCAGTGGCTCTGCTATTGTGCCAGTGGCCCTATTGTAATCAAGGAAAATGCACCCACCACCTAATCTCCTGGTTTGGTAATAAAAAAAGATCCATAACTGGGGTGTAGTGGTCACCTCTAATCCCTGGGCCCACTGCCCCTGGTTCACAATTGATAGCTATGCTCGTTGAAAGGTTCACAACTGTGCAAGTGGTGCTACATAGAATGGAAATTTAGCCTGAATGATACATTTTGTTCCAGAAGCACGAGTTGTATGTGTGCTTGTACGCCTTGCAGGGACAAGACTGAGTCCCAAGTAGGGAGCCGAGTTCAGCCCTTTAAGTTGTTTTCGGTTAGTGAAGGAGTTCGTGCAGCAGATAATAAGGGAACAAATACTGCATGCTACATGCAGAACATACATCTTAATACTGTGCTTACATTGTGTCTCCTACCATGAACGGCTTAAAGAATCCTTTGATGTGTGATGTCCACTGAATGTTTGCAGGTTTGGGGATCTACCCTTTTCAACCACTGTCTTTCTTCAACAAGCCTCTTTCAGCCAATGGCTTGAGTCTTTGTCAATCATGTCTTCGCTCAGCTTAATGGAGTATTCATCTCTCAAGTAATACTGTTGGCTGTTTAGGTGTATCTTTCTGCCTCCACTCAAGTGCTTGCATTAAAGTGCACTAAGGACTACTTTACAACTATCCACTCTGACTGCTCTTGCTGGCTTCCCGGGTTGTACGCTAATGCGCTAACACTGCAAGAGTAAGAACAATAAACACAGACCTAGTGGCTTTGCTGTTGCTTGTTTTATGGATCTTGAAAACCTGATCATGAATAAAGAATAGAATGAAATAAAGACGCTTGCTGAAGTGAGTGAATGTTTCCTGACTGCAGAGAAAAAAAAACAGAAGTTCAAGAATAGAAGAGAGGTGAATGAGGGTATCAGAAAAATTATCAACCTGATTTTATGATTTTATTCCTGAGTAAGACTGGCCACCAAAGGACTCAAGCCACAGAGCTTCCTGCAGCATTACAAATAACATTGTGAACTCTATTAGGCGCCATTATGCCAACAAGGACATTTGGCAATTAGAAACAATTTCAAAGAGCCTCATTTAGAAGAAGAAAGTAATGTCCCCTCTGCCTTGCTGTCTGTACAACTAACCAATTAAGACCATCATTGCAAGTGACTTGCTAAATACAGTGGGCCAGGTAATGGCAATTATGGGGTCACTGGAATTATACATTTAGCGGGAACACCACTGGTGGTTTGGGATTCCAGGGGGGCCAAGTAATGGCAATTATGGGGCCACTGGAATTATACATTTAGCGGGAACACCGATGGTGTGTGGGATTCCACCCACAGATTTGAACTGCTGCAAATAGATGAAGAGTCCAGGTGGAATACCAGGGAAAACATGCTAGAATCAGCACAGTAAATTAAATGATATGATGTTATTCCCCAAACATTTATAATCCCCATTATTTCCAGGACCCCTGGTAATGGTAATTCTGAGGCATACAACAGGCCAATCATAATGAGGTCCTTATAGAGGGGTGGAATGCAATGTTCCTAACAGTAAAACCACCACTAACTCAGTCGACTGGGAACACCCGTTTGGTGGAACTGAAATCAACAGGAAGAGCATTAGATGGGCTGCCCAATTTAGTGTTGACCATTGGTCACAATTTCTGTGTGTCACTCACCTGTACACACCAAAAATAGTAGAGGCTTTGCCGACGGTAACTAGTTTTCTCCACCACATTGTGTTAGACATATATTTTAAAAAATACAAAATTAATTCTGAATACTTTGTTGAAAAATCCCAATACCCACAATTCTATAACATGATATAAGCTTACATGTACTACTGTTCTTCTTGTATGCTATCACTTTACTGATGATTGCTAACTAACAATTGAACTGCCTTTTTGTTTTTTTAAATCGCCTTTATTGGTTTTTAAAAATTTAAGCATAGTACAAGTTCCCGACAATTGAACTGCCTTATGAAGGGAATATTTGAAAACGAAACTGCAACTTTGGTTATTTACATCAAAACATCGGATCCTAAACCATAGGATCAGACCCGTAGCTGATTGTCAGAAACATCATGTTACCAATACAATACTACACACATAAAACATACACATATACAGAAACTGGAACTTTGGTCAGTCTCCTTCAACCAGTGGCATTAGGCATGCTTTAGAACATGTCATTGGTGAGGCCGGTTGTCCTTAAAGCGATGGAATTTAGTAGAAGTTGACATGGCTTTGCCAACATTTTTTGTATGGGCTTTTGCAACAGGTCAGGGCTTCACATAGTCCCCTGTGGTAATCTCTCCCACGTTCCCAAGATCACTGTCCTGCTCCTTGGTGTCTTGGTGCTCCCATGCAGAAAGCGCTCTCCCGCAATTCTTGCTGTTGAATTTGTCAATGCCTGCTGAACTGCATCACAGGCATTGACAAAAGCAAATGAGTCATCTGGCAATCTTAATTGAAAGAAAAAAAAATAATTCCAAGATGGCCACTGAGCATGCGCACACATGCTCGGCGGCCATCTAGTTACAGATTTTTATGAAGCTTAAACAAATAATTTCTAAAAGGCAACTGAGCATAAGCATATCTTCACGGCCACCACCTTCTAATGCGTTTTCATAAAACCTAAGAAAAACCATTACAAGGTGGCAGCAGCATATGACTGCGCTCACCTAGTGGCCATATGGAGGAAAAAAACATGTAAAGCCAATTGATCGGCACTGGGCATACATGGTGAGACCTACTGCTTTGCCAACGCTTGTTTGAAATGAAGTGAAAGGACAACACGCTTAAGGTACACGCTGGTATATAATGTGGGAGAAAAGGCACAGACTGGCATAAAATTGGGGAGCAACGACTGTGTGCCAGAGGGAGACAAGCGGGTGATGGTAAAGGGAAAAAACAACTGGACTTTGTAACGCTTCATGTGCAACAGACTGTAAAATCTTCCACAGGTATTTTGTTACTTCAGAGCACTCATTGTGCATTTTTGTGGGCCAAGATGATGTACTTTCTTGTTTACATTTAAAGCCTAATTATATGTGGCCAGGCTACACTATTATGTATATCAACAAGTGCCATCAAGATGGCTCCCTGAGTTTTGAGCTCGCCAATGAAATCTGTGTGTGACAGACATAAACCCCTTCATTCTTCCAAGGTCTAAAACATGAAGAGCATTTAACTTGGTAAGAGTACCACTCTTTTTTATAGTGCTTAGAAATGGTAAAACTACAGTATTGAGCTCTATATAAAAAACAAGGTATTCTTATTAATTGTACAGGGGCTCTCAAAATTAGGGGAAATGTGGATATCTATATGGCAAGTTACATTAAGTTATTGCCAAGTATCTTTTAACTGCCTTGGAAAGATGAAGACATTGCTGGGATTAGTCCCTGCTAATGAGTATTACATGGAGCCTGCAACTGGAGCCGTAGCCATCAGAGGTGCAAAACAGCTAGAGAGCAGTACGGAACAAGTCTTTGAAAGTAGCTTGCACCTGCTTTTTTAGCTACAAAATTATTCAGAACATTTGTCTTCTGCGTATGAAGACGGATTACACTTACCACATAACATACCTATTGTTATGAGGACCAGCCATTGACCGTAATGAAGTGTGTATTTATTATTCTAACTCCATGCGCACTTTGATAGTAGGGTAGGTTATAAAGCGACCCGAGTCAAATATAACCACACTTTTAGTTTTTTTGATAGACTCACTTTAAAAGTACCTATACCTGCTACAGGGTCCTCCTTACGCACCGGTCCTCACAAAGATAGTGTTTGTCTGGTTCTGTCAGGGTTTGTCCACGCTATGAGGATCGATCTGGTCTTCACAGCATGGGACGGACGTACGCACGCACGCACACACGCACCTGTGACAGCTAAGATTGGATTTCTTGAGTATTATTTCTTTTTTGAAGAATAGTTTTTCTCATGTGTGCTTCTTTCTGCGTAAGGATTTTTAGTTGGCCTTGTCCCTACCAAAATGTGTAGCTAATGACAGCCAGTAGTTGGTCTGGCAACCTGCGTATCCTCAAATCTTAAGCTGATACATACCGCTGTGACCAAAGTTCCCACTCGTGCAAAAAGGGCTACATTCTCCCTCGGTAAGGCCATTTCTGTACTCATGTTATGAGGGCAACTTCTAGCAGTCCTGTGTTTTTTTTCTCCACAACACTAAGCATGCTGGTATTTGTAGGATGACCATTTACATTATAGGCATGACCATACAAGTATCAGCATGGCTGTAAAACTAGGAATGACTAAAAATCATGCTTAGACACGTAGCGAGTTGACAGCTACAGAAGAGATGTATATTAGATCAGGACCAGTTTTAGCTCTGGTGGACCAAGTGCAACAATTTTGGTTGGTGCCTCAACTGACCTCTACGGATTGCTTGACTACCCACCCTTCCGTGGTAGCCCTCGTCTCTCTATTGCCCGTCTCACATGTATTTGATTTCATCTTTAGTGCTAGTCACACCAATGTCGGGTGTTACAGCACTTCATATCAGGCAACATTATACAGAGACAGTCTTACGAGTGTGTAAATCAAGGTACAGGAAATGTTACATAAGACAACAATGAGGACTACAACTTGTAGGAGTCACATGTCATCCATACTGATAGGCAGTATACTTTAAGAGTGCTTGGTCTGGAGAAGCAAAGACCCCAGATTTAAAAGGTACCACAGTAGTTGAGGTTGGCTTTACTAGTAAGAATATAATTCTACCCAAACTAACCTTTTTCAGCAACATTAGGATATCGAAAGACTGGGAAAAAAACAAGGTTTTAATTCTATGCCTTGCAGTTTGCATACAGCGCTTTGATGGCAGTTCATAGCTCACTGTGCTATATTAGAAGGATTGTAACTTATGAACGGCAAGTAACAAAACAATCACTGTGGCAAAAGCAGTAACCCACTGAGCTATCTACATAAAATACAATTCTGTGATCTTCATGTTACAGGTTCTTTGCAGCAGGCACATTAACTCTCTGTGCTACTTATGATGAGTCAAAACTGCAACTACACAAAACATGGATATCTCCAGCAGGTACATTAAGCACGAGAGTCTACTTGACGCTTTTATTAGTGCTTGAAAAATGCTGGGCACACAAGATAGTCTGTAGCAGGTGCTTTTAAACCCATAAGATATGTACAAATACAGGCACCCACAAGCTCGCCGCCCAGTATGACGGCACTGGACTATATTAGATACTTCGGAAATACTTTGTTCGTTGCTCTTATGTTCTAGTTCCCCATTTCCGCTTGCTAGATCTGAAGCTTTATGTTCCACCTCAGGCCCTTTAATAATTCTAACTTATCAAATGTAATATTCATATTTCCTCAAAGCACACCTAAAAGCAGGAGTTCAGCTGCTAATTTCTGCCCCTCAGAGCATCAGGGTGATAGAAGACCACATCAAATTTCACAGGGCACGCAAGACCTGCTGGTACTCCCAATGTGCTCTACTTGCTGGGTTCCTAAATTATAAGTTCTACCTAGAGGTATCTGAAATTGGGTCTTTTTTCATTAAAAAAAGAAATCACAAAATTATGTTTTTAATGCAAAAAGTGGTAAATTGGAGTCTTGTGTGACTTTTTTTCCACACCAGGTCATACCTTACGTAAAAATGTGAAGACATTTTCTATACAAACCAGTCTCCTGAAAATGAACAGTATGCAAAATTGAATAATGCAAAATTTTGAGAAATTTGACAAATGGCATGAAATGCAAAACTCAGGAATTTTGCAAACTTTGTTAGAGAAATGTAAATTTCACTCAGGCCTAGTTCTGCCACCAAGATGACACTGCTGTAACATACTGTGTGCTTTACAAGTTTAATTAAACTTAAGAGAATATCTGATGCAGAACATGGTAGCAAGTGCAAATCATAACACCAGGAGAAAAGCTGTCCCTTTTGCAAAGGTCACATATAAAGCGGCAACTCATATACTGGGAAATCTGCTCCTTGCCAACTTAGTCCCCACAGACAATACCATTTAGGAGACTGGCATAGTGGATTCATAATGCACCGAGGATGGCCAAACTTGGGCTGCCCTTCAGCATATTGTTATGCAAGATAAAAAATAAAACATGTAACAATGGTGATGCAGAGAGTAGGCCTGGCAATCTAAAGTGGACATTGTCAAGGTTGTGACAAAGAAAGTCAAACTTGTTCTAAGTGGGAGGGAAGAAGCAGGACCAGACTGGCCTTTTATTTGGCCGGGCACTTCCCTGGTGGGCTGGAGGCCGGTTTTTGGAAGCTCGGGGCCAATGCTGCTGCCTCGGTCACTGCCCAAGGTTAATTGCAGCAGCCACAGGGAGGCTTCAAGTGAGAGAGAAAGAAAGGCAGGAAAACGAAAGGTCGAGAGAAATCGATCAGAGAGGGAGCAGAGACATTTTAAGGCATGGGCAAAGTGGGCTCTGGCCCAGGGCCTCTGCCTTTCAGGGGGGGGGGGGGGCTGGTAGAGCCAGCTCTACTTTGCAGAAAGTCTTCCCTGATGACCTTGAACAATTCTTAAACAGATTGTTTTAAATACCGTTTTCCTTTAATATATTTTTAACGTGGGCGATGTGTGAGAGTCTATTCCAGACATTTTGCAGAGAAATGTTGCGTTTGTTTAATGCAACAGCCATAAAAAAAGTTTCTTTTATCTCAAAACAGAACCTCATATATGAGAAATGGAGAAGTGTCACAGATATTTTTCTTCAGTAATATTAGTGACCTGCTGCTGTGGTACAATATTGAAAACACACATCACTATCCCTGAATATTAGATGTAAACACATTTAGAATTTGGACTTGCGTGTCTGTGCACTATCAATAACCTGGCCAAAGAGGGCATGAAAGAGTTGAAACTGGATCATAAATTCAAAACTGTTCTGAACAGTGAGCCCCAAAAACTTTTGGCGCAGGGCCCCCAAAATCCTTAAGATGCCCCTTAGAGGTAGAGGAGAGAGAGAGGGGACAGAATAACGGAGAGAGAATGGATGGGAATAGAGAGATAGCGCAAAGAGACGAAGTGAGCGCAGCAGCTTTGGTCCTTTTTCTCAGGGCTTGTTTTGGTTCCCCGGTCCGGCCCTGTGAAGAAGAAGTACAGTCCTATTAGGAGACAGCGCAGGCACAAAACCCAAATGAAATATTATCCTTGAAACTAATGGCATAAGAAAGCTATGGAAACAGGGAAAGATAGTATCCATGCCGAAAGAGACAGACAGAAAGACTGACTAACCAGTCCCTTAGGATTCTTTGCATGGGGTGAGACTCTAGTTATGTTACAATAAACTTATTGAGTGCACAGACGCCAATAAGGTCCTCTTGGAGCCAGGAAGATAACAGCATCAGACTGCCAGCCTCTCAAACATATTCATCTGTACATTTTGATCAACACAAGTGTCAGTTCTACAGCCTCCTCATAGGTCAGGACCCACGCTCTAAGAATATCAGGCATGGGCATCCACCCATCCGACTGGTTCCAGCTGCCCCTTTCTCTCTATTCAAATGTACATTGGTATCTCCTCAAGCGCCCTGAAGTAATGGCAAGGTAACATGTAGCACTTTACAAAACTCCTAAATGACTAATAATCAGCTGCGTGCTACTCGCCGAAAAAGCGCTTCGACGCCTGGTCAGGGGTAGTAAGCGCTATGTAAATACAATTACTGCAAAAGAAATAGTCTTTCCTCTCTCCCACACACACACCACAATATATCTGTACCGAAGAAACAGGATTCAAAGATGCTAACACAATCAAGTAAAACAAGTTCAGATCTCAGGGCAGCGTTGCAAAAAATACGAGGCAAACCAAGGGGACGGGCACGGATGCTTTTTATCCATTAGTTTCCGTGGTTACCAGCCTGCTGCTCGTAGGGTGTCTGCGCTGAGCGAGGCAGTGTCAGGCCGGCTATGCCTGGCTTGGCTGCCCTCTGCCACCGCGCCTCGTCTCGAGGAGACTTTATCAATACTCTGTATGCCGCGCGCATATTCCTGACGGATCTGAGGTCCTATTCTGGCAGACTTACATGCACTGCAATTGTCAGCAGTACATTTCCTGTGGCACGAATAAATGTGCGTTGTCACGGCGGGCTGTGGCGCAGCCTAACAAGTGCCCTTGCTTGTGCCGTTCCGCGCAGACAGGTGTGGACTATCTTTTCATGTTTGTTTTTTTCAGTTATCTTCGCAGTTGCTGTGGGAAAAGGTCGCACTGGGTCGCAGACATCAAGGCAATATTTCCATAGCAGTAATAGCACAGAAAAAACCGTTAGCACCTCCAACACAGAAGCAATGCAATGTGCAGAATTGCAATCACTTCTTAGATAGCTGATTTTCGTTACTTATTAGTGTGGGAAGGCCATTTGTGACTCTTTGACCTCCGCAGTCAAAGGTCCAAGATACAGGGGCTGTAGATTAGGCACTGTTTAGGGTAAGGGGGGATGGGGTGTTAAAGGCCAGTGGCAGTTCAGTCGCCCCACTGCTGGAAACAGCAGAAGCATGTAAAATAAAATGATAATAAAGCAGTTAATACAACTGATTTATTGTCATTTTATTTTACTCCAGAGCTGCTGCCGAGTCTTGAGGGTGGGACCATCAGGAGCAGGAGGAGCGGTGGGCTCAGGACACTGCCAGTGCACATGTAGGTTTGGCCGGCCTTCTTAAGACGGCCAAACCGACATGCGTACTTGGATATCTCCAGGCTATTGCTTGGAGATATCGGCAGGCTCAGGTGCACAGGCTCCCAGTCCCTGCTGGATCGTGGAACCAGCCTGCTCCATCCAATCCCTACGCCTCTCTCATGCTGGGTAATACTTGCATGAGAGTAGTGTCTGGATTAGCGCAGGGGACTCTGGAAGCCTGTGTGAACATCGTCTGAGGAGGCATCATGGCAGTGGACGTCAGGCACGTTTTAATTTTTTTATTCCCCCCCCCCTGCGCTGGCACACACCGATGTCCCGAGCTAGCGGCCACCACTATGTCTTACATGTGAACGCACCAGGAGGCATCTGATTTAGTAACAAGGGTCACAATGTACTCAGAGCAACTACGCAGTAGGTGTAAACCTGTCTGTCTGGAGTAGGAAATTGTATGCTCAGGACAACCACTCAGTTCATGTGCGCCAGTCAATTAAGGTCAGCAATTCATAGTAGTAGCCCTGATAATATCCTTGAATAGCTCACGCAAGGAGTACTGTAATTGGCGTAAAAACTGGTAAAGTGGGTCATATAATACTGTACTTTGCTAAGTTATTTTGAAGTCCCAAGCAATGCTTTGAGTGGGATGAAAAAGATAGGGCTGAAACACGGTGTGTTGTAACTAGGCCTGGGTCGAAATTTAGTTTATGCTGGTGTAATATCGCAAATTTTGCATTACGCTTCTCACACGAAATTCCCCAAATGACATCATTATGCCACACCACCTGAATACATGCCATTTAGGGTAATCATTTACCACAAACGGCACAATTAGAGGCAGGGCGATTGTACGTAAACAGAACGGGGCGGCTGTTGTTTGCAATGCTTTAATTTTTTTGCACTATTTTTTAGCGCTGTTTGCCCCCGGACTGCAACCTCCAAATGAGACAACTTGGGTGAAAAGCAAGCCACCGTCCACAAATTAGCATCCTAGGGTAAGGTAAGAAATGCCTGAGGAGAGTGACAAAATTTTTCCCACAATGGCGAAATTCTGCTTTGTTTTCTTTTCTAGAGCACTGAACTGAACCGCCTATACTTAAAATAACACACATACTACCACAAACTAATAAAATAGTGTAGGGGGAGCCAGTGCTTTAAATAGGCAAGTGTTATCAGCAGCCGCGGGCTGTGCAGGTAAGAGCGGTGGGCCGGGTTAGGAAGGGATTCGACAGACGATCACAAGGGAAAATTTAATAAATAATTGATTTTCCTTTGTTGTCGTCTGTCGAAATACCCCCCTCCCCCCACACACACACTTGGCCCCACCGCTCTTACCTGAACGGGCCACGGTTGGTTATCAGGTACCCTCCCTTCTTTCATTTGGAGGTGATAGTACCGGCACTTCTCAGCACTGCTCCAATGCTTTTAATGGGAGAGTACCAGCACTTCTCAGCAGCAAACAGACACTCTGGGACAAGGAGTACCTGCACTTATATTTCCACTTTCAGCACTGGGTGTACCACAAAATAACACAATCTTTGCCCTTGAGGCCTCTCGACCGATGGGGGCGGATCCTGCACGACTAATACTGTTCCTTCACTTTACAGATACAGCTTTGTTTTATCGGACTGCAGGGCTGCACTCTACTGCTGAGGGCTCTACGTCAGCAACGCAATAATGGGCTTGAAAATATACTTGCATGAGTAATAAAGCACAGTGGGGGTCCAAGCAATTGCGAAGAAAATAAAACGAGAGAAAAAAGAGGCCCGTTTTGTCAAGAGTGCAAAAATAAAATGTATTGGACTTGAAAACAACACTTGCATGAGTCCCTAATACAGCACCACCAGGGGTTTAAGCGACTCTGAAGAAAATAAAGCGAGTATAGAAAACGGACCGTTTGTTATCCCTGTAAAAACATAAAATGGTTGGCAGGACTTGCATGCAAGGTACAGCTGAATGTTGACAGAGAGCACAACCTTTGGGGGAGGGATTCAATGTTAATGAGTATTTACAGACTTCTGTGTGCTTAGCAAACAGCGCGCCGAACTTTAGCATTTAACACTGGCACCTTTTCTATTTCTGTTACAGAAATCGGTATTCCGCTGCTCTATCCTGTCGGCGTCTGTCTTCCATCTCGCCAGCACTGCGCGTGCCTTCATTAGTTTTCATTTTACGAAACAGGATGGCTCGGTGGATTAAAAGCGTTCATAAAGAACAGGTGCGTCTGCAAGCTCCTGCCCGGGGCAGTGGACAACGCGGTGAAGATGTCAAATGAACCCTTATGGCCAGTTGGAATTGGGCCAATTATGATTTAAAAATAATGGCTCTGCATGAAGTGCAGCAAGGAGGCCATCATTGAAAAATTCACAATGCTGAAACTCGCGTATGGGAAAAAGAAGAGAGCGTCATCTGATTAGCATTTGCAAGTGTAGCCGGCCTCATCCCAACCAGTTGGCACCATTTCCCCTTCGAGAGGAACAAAGGGGGATCAGTGTGGCTCTGGAAAAGTCCAGCTCTATAATTAAAGTTACCAGGCGCTGCAACACCAACCTCAGCTTAGACTGCGCTCGGCAGCAAAACGTCCCCACCCAGAGGTACATACGAAGGCCTGCTCAAGCAGGCCTCGCCTCCCACAGAGTTCTTTGGGACAAAATCTGCCATACTGGACTGAACAGTGAACTGGGTGCCATGCTGGGCAGAATCGGGCGCTTGGTGTATGGACAATCAAAGGGTCTGTCCTTGGTATACAACGCAAGAGACAAAACAGTGTGAGTCTGTGTCGAAAAAACACAGAAGATCTCTGTGCGGCTTCGTTGGTTCGTATATTGGGCCATTCCTAATAAGGTGGTACACTGGTGAAAATAAATATTTTTCTTTAAATAGCACAAAAGGATATAAGTTCCACACAACAGCCTCTGGCTCCTTCAGCCCTACTTCCTCCCACTCCTTATGCCCAATAGCCTATCTTCCTCAACCAACAACGTTTAACCCTCTCAGTCAGACATCTGGCAACCTCCCACTCCCATTACTACACAGCTCCATCAGTGCGAAAGCCTCTGGTTCCTTCAACCTGACATTCTCCAGCTCTCTCGGCCCAACATCCTCCAGCTCCCTCAGCCTGACAGCTCCAGCTCAGCCTGACCGCCTGCAGTTCCCTCAGCTCAACAGCCACCAGCGACAGCTTCCAGCTCTGTTCGCCCGACAGCCTCCAGCTTCCTCAGCCAGATAAGCTCAATTTTCCTCAGCGAGACAGCCTCCAGCTCCCTCAGTCCAACAGCATCCCCCTTCCTCAACCTGACAACCTCCTGCTCCTTCAGCCCACCAGCCACTGGCTCACTCACAAACTAAGCTCAATATCCTTCTGTTCCCTCGGTCCCACAGTCTCCTGCTCACTCAGCGCAACAGCCAACTGCTCCCTTAATCAACAGTCTCCCACTAACTCAAAGCTCAGCCTTCTGCTCACACATCTCAACAACCTCCTACTCTTCAAAGCAGTCAGGCTTCCGCTCTCTCAGCCCAATAGTCTCCAGTTCCCATAGACTTACGGCCAAACAGCCTTCTTCTCCCTCAGCCCGAAAGCCTTCTACTCCCTCAGCCCGTTGGCCTTTTATTCCCTCAGCCCGACAACCTAAAACTGACAGTCTCCTGCTCCCTCACGCCAACAGCTTCCTCCGCTGCCAGGAAGATAGCCTCATCCTGATATTCTTGTGCTCTTGCAGACTCTTGAAACCTGACAGCCTATCACTCCTGGGGCCCCACAGCCTTTTGATCAGCCAGCCTCACAACCTCTCACTCCTGAAACCTACCAGCCTTTCACTCTCCTGTACCCAGGCCCCATCTTGCTCCCACAGCAGCACACCCAATCAGCTGTACAACTCGACAGCCTCCAGCTACAGCCGCCTTACAGCCTCTGACTCTGGCAGCCTGAAGCCCTATCCTTCACAAAACTCTAAAGCATTCTGCTCCCAAAGACAGAAATATTGATGCTCCCTCCAGGCAGATCCCAACATGGAGACTAGACACCAGTAGCATCCATAATTCCCTCATATTAAAGCATTGAGACTTGTAGATTTCATCTCGTCCAGCACAAGCAGGATTGGTGGTATAGCAGATGCAAAATAGAGAATGTCCCTTCCTAGGGTCAGTTGTGTGCGATGAAGGAACCTGGTGCAGATGGCACCACAAGGTTGGCCTAATTGTGGTGGCCCTGAGAAAGGGCAAAGCCACAATGAAATAGTATAATTAGACTCCACCCTACTACTTCTTTCTCCAGATCATTTAAGATTTGGCCCACACGTGCCCCTAACACAGACATCGGGAGCCAATCCTTTAGAGGAAGAAGAATAGAGATCAAGTAGCGAGGAGGAGCCAGCAGAGTATAAGGGTGACAAGCTGCTGTCATTCTTCTCATTAACTTCATAGGACCACATACTGTGGCTACCTTAGAACCAAAGCCCCCTGATGAACAAGAGCAGAAGGCTTGAAGCTTATTCCCCTGGCTAGGTACGATAAAGACAGCTTTGCCAGAACTTCTGAAGCAAAAAGGTAATTGATACCGTCCAATTTCTGTGTGCGCTAAGTAAATTGAACTTACTAGGAAGTTACCATCTGTTTTTTCTCTTCCAGGTAGCAGACATTCATAAGTACACACAAGCAGTCATACTGAGAACCTGCATTGCCCAAGGTCACAAAATGTATGCTGCAAGTTAGAAATCCTACCGCTCAGGAGGTAGCAGAGTCAATACAGTGGTTAGTTTACAAATATCTTGGTGTCTATTGCCTCCCACACTTGTTCTTTCACCACACAACCACCAGTTTTTAGGTCTCGCCCTGAAGCCAGCGCTTGCGCTGGTCTGGGCGAGACATTTTGTAAGTGGGCATTTAGAAATGCGACCACTTTTTTTCCGGCTTGCCTAGAGCGTGCGAGTACGCGCACAATGACAAGCAGAGGCGCCATATGGCTTTCCTCTCTCGTCATGGTGCGCGCACATCGCACACCATTTGCCAGCCTGCTTGCACGTGCACAGCTGCTGCTCGCACTCCCTCCTCCCTTCTCCCCCTCCCTTTTCGTGAGCTTTGATCAAGCTCCTCTGCTGCTGGCATTCCCCCCTCCCTTCTCGCCCAGCCCTTCTTGTCTAACTTTCTCTCTCTCTCGCCTGCCTCTGCTGCTGGCATTCCCCCCTCCCTTCTCGCCCAGCCCTTCTTGTCTAACTTTCTCTCTCTCTCGCCTGCCTCTGCTGCTGGCATTCCCCCCTCCCTTCTCGCTCAGCCCTTCTTGTCTAACTTTCTCTCTCGCCTGCATTGGGTCGAAATCTGTTTATGGAAAACAAGCACTGGTCGCCCAAAACGAGTTCCGTGCCCACCACCCTCTACCTCTCTCTCTCTGCCTCTCTACCTCTCTCTCTCTGCCTCTCTCTCTACCTCACTACCACTCTACCATCTCCTTCTACCTCTCTCTCTCTACCTCTCTCTCTCTCCCTCTCTCTCTCTCCCTCTCTCTCTCTCTCTCTCTCTCTCTCTCTACCTCTCTCTCTCTCTACCTCTCTCTC